>OX336890.1:7968331-8090831 GCA_946959425.1 Argyrosomus regius
CAAACACCAATATGTGGTATAAAACATCATACAAATTGTTAAGAGGCCTCTAAGCCTAGGCTTTTCAGACATTGTGTGTTTGTGTGTGTCATTCTGCCCAGCTCTCTGCTGCTTTTTTATGTCTTTGTACCAGTCTTTGTAAAATAATCTGTCTGTAGTTGTGCTGTTTATTTATGCTCATTGTCTCTTAAGTATGGATGCGGACATGAATAAATGATATAAATGTGTCTGTCTGTCCTTCTGTCTGTGTGTCTGTCCCTCGGGGCGGCTCAGACTAAACAAACAGCTGTGTTTATGAAGCCGGGAAGAGCCACAAGGGTCTTCTGTTTAGTGGTCCATTTCAGCACACACACATATGCTCACATGCGCACACATACACACTCGCCGAATACCCGGCGCTCCTCATCTTTTACCTGCCCTGTTCTGTTGCATTTTTGCCCCCTTGTGTTTTCTGCCCGGCTCAGTCTCTCTCTCTCTCTCTCTCTCTCTCCCTCTCTCTCTCTTGGCCCCCTTTGCTCAGTGTAATGCTCGCTCGCTCTCAGACCGAGAGGAATGCCACTCCGTGTGACCTCTCACCTACAACAAGGAGGGGTGCCGTTTTTGACAAGGGAGCGAGGGGGCAGCTGCAGTCATGTGCCCGGGCGTGGAAGGAAACACACACAGACACATGCACATAGGCCGGGGTTGTTAACTAAAATAAACCCACTCTAATTCTAGCATAGTTGTGTTTGCACTGATGCAGCATTGGATGCGGTGCACTGCTTCTCCCGCTTTTTTTTTCTGACTCTGAGAAAGTGTAGGATGCTACGCTTTGGTTCGTGTGTGTCTCTGTGGGTGTATGTGAACGTGCGAGTGGAGTGCAGCCTCATACAAAGGCGTTATTGTTGGTGCGAGGGGGCCTGAGGGGAGGCGGGCAGTCTGATTGGTTAAGACTATTGTGTCTCACTTTGCCCATTCTCCCTGTCACTGAGGATGTCATTACAGTGGCCCTCTAACTCTCTCACTCTTGCAAACTGGGGGATTATCTGAGGACTGGAGACATTCACAGAAATATGTAGACTAAGCAATGAAGGTGTTACTTTACAAGCTTTAAACTTGGAGTGCAGACTCTAGAGTCATCCTTCTAAACATAGTATTCCGTCTGTCAGCAACTGTTTGTAAGCATCACTTGCTGGAACAATTTGCTCTCCAGCAGTGCTGAAAATAATGGTTCAGTTTGATTAATCTGTTGATTAATAGGGAAAATGCCCATCACAAGGTAACACCTTCAGATTTTTGGCAAAGCAACAGTTCAGACATATTAATGAAATCACTGAACAATCAAGATTGTTGCTGTGGAGTGGTTTAAAATGATGTACAGCATCCACAGTTCGAGTCCAGCAGGGGACCTTTGTTGCAAATCATTTCCTCTCTTTAAAGGCCTGTCCACACTAAGAACAATAACTATAACAATAAATATGTGAGCATTCACACTGATGAACGATAATGTTCCGTAAACAAGTGGCCCCGAAGCATGTGTTACCTGTTCCAGCTGTGCAGGCAGCTTAGGAAAATGGATATTAATGACCGGCCTACTTCATCAATTATGAACAAGGACCTTTACTGTGAAAAGAGTTTTTATATCAGTATGTTTTAATGTTTTTAGCACGTAAGACATGTACTTAGTAGTAAGTTCAACTTTGATAGCCACGAGGGGTTCATTCTTTTTAAAGGGGGTAAGACAATTATCATTAGGCTACCTGAGTAAATGCTAGATAGCCTAATAGCTACCGTTAGGTATTTGTAATCATCTCCAAATCTCTCTCAACAATAATAATAATAATAATAATAATAATAATAATAATAAGAAGAAGAAGAAGAAGAAGAAGAAGAAGAAGAAGAAGAAGAATAAAACACTGATTTTGAGGGTGACCAAAGTTAGAACAGTTTCTAAAACAATTTATCTATAGTTGTCGTTCTTGGTGTGGACGGCCCCTCATTTCACTTTAGGTCTCATAAAGTAAAAAAAAAATGAAATGAAATGAAATGTTAAGTTAATTCAACTTAATTTTCTGATAATTCATCAATTTCAGCAGCACAATTCAGTGTTATTAAGTGTTTTCTTTTTTTTTTAAAATCAGAATATAAAAAAGCAACTTCGCTATTTTCATTTGTCATATAACAGGACATAAGATGGTAATGCGGGAGTGGTGACCCCTATGATGCTTACTTAAATGTCATCCAAATGTGTACGGAAACACACAGGTGATGTGGTTATTTCTTGTCGCGCACTGCCTCAATAACAATGCAATTGTTGCATTATTGTTTAACAACTAATCAGTGAGTGAGGCTTCACTGTTACACACCACTGTTTGCCAGAGAGGAAGTGTTTAATCTCTGCACAGCTTCTGTCTTGAATTACCCATCATTCCACACAGGAAGTCATCCCTTAGGATTTAGAGCAGCTCATTGGCTGTTAATTGTTTCCTGTTGTACAGAAGTGGCATGATTGGGTCATATGGTGCACAGAGTACGGTGAACAACGCACCCCTTTGGTGTCGTACTGTGTGTTGTGCACGTGTATGTATGGGTGTGTAATTTACTCTACCCAATAAACGTTTTGATTAAATGGCGTTCTGTCTATTCATGAAGCTCTCCAACCTGTATTAGAGCTTATGCTTTCACATATATTTAGAGAAAGAGTGCCTCAGTGCTTGTGTTTCTTTGTGCCGAGCATGTTCGCTGACAGAAATGCATAATGCTGTCACTGGAGGTTCAGCCACGTCCATGAAAGGAGCAATAATCGCTGTAATAATCGCTATAAAAAAACTCTTTTAATGTGGTTCTTGGCGCTATTCACCACCAGGACACACGTATGCCCGCACACACACACACACACACACACACACACACCATTAATGCTAATAGCGGGGATTAGATGTATACTTTGTGTAGCATGTAAATGTGTCTGTCATTACTGAGCGGGTGAAAACCTCCAATTGCACCGTAATAATATGCTACGGTTCAGCCAATCACAGGCTTTTGTTCAGATTGAGTCATCTACGTCTGAGCGTGTCTGAGGAGAAGTGTGACAAGGAGACTCTTGGGTGTTTTGCTGCTATCTTTAGGAGCACTCCAATCTGAAGGATTACTGCTGTGGACGTAGGAGGGAACATTTTACTTGAGACCTACTGCTGTGCATTAAATCTGGCTTCTGCTTTACAGTTAGCTAAAGGACAAATGTACTGTAGATTGGATGCTTGATCGTGCTCAGCAGGGAGAGTACATAACAGCATGTAGAAAAGAGTTCTTGGCCCAAATAATCGAGCCCCCTTTTTCGCTAAACTGTAGCTGAAGGCTGAACACATAGTTTTAGAATTGCAGCATTAGTCCAAGAGTGGAAGTTTTGAATGGAGCCCAATTTCCAGACTTTCCCACCCAACTTTCCCAGAAGATGCATTGGCTGGCACAGATGCCACCAGATCTGAGATAGTAAAGCATGCTGAGTGAAAATAGACACACACACACACACACACACATACACACAATTTTAGGCAGTAGGCCTGATCCCAGTAACTGTCCCACCTTGACACCCCCTCCTCTTTCCTCCTCCTTCTCCTCCCTCTTTTCTCTCCCCTGCTGTGGGTCTCCTCAGGCGCATGAATGGAAGTCTTTATTCCCGGGAGAACTGGTGGGAAGAACGAGAGAACGAGAAACAGGGATGAGGGGGTTGGCAGGGAGGGAGGTTGGGGGGGGGGGGGGAGGTCTGTGAGAGTGGCCACAAGATCAACACAGTGCCTCTTTTCTCCTCCATCGCTTTTCCCTCCTTTTCTCTGCACCCTCCCCTCCTCCTCCTTCCCTCCCTCCCTCCCTCCCTCCCTCTCCTTCTACCCCGTTTTAAGTGCTGTGGACACAAAGCCGTGTTAGTATTCATGGTGTTTGTTTGCAGAGGAGCAGTGTGTGTCTGTGTGTGTGTGTGTGTGTGTGTTTGTGTGCGTGCATGTGTGTGTGTGTGTGTGTGTGCGCAGAGCTGTCAGAAACACAGATCACAGCGAAGCAGCGGTCTGAATGGAGCTGGAGAGAAGGGGGAGAGGGGGTAGTTCCCACAGGGGGAGAATGGTCAGCTCCAGAAAAGAGAAAAGAAGAAGAAAAGGAGGGATGAGATGAGGGGAGGAGGTGGAGGGGGAGGCAGTGCACAAGGCCATAGGGGCAGAGGGAGACAGCATGGTGTCAAAGCCAAGGAGAGAGTGTGTGACAAGGAGAGAGAGAGGGGAAAAAGAGAGGATCATATCAATCATAAGGTTTTCAGAGTTGTTAACGGGTCTAGGCACCTCTCTTCTTGTTTTTCTGCTGGTCCTCTTCTTCCCTCCCTCTCCGCCGCTCTCATTCTTTCAGTAACCCCCTCCTCCCTCCTCATTTCTCCCTCTCTCTCCCTCTCTCTCTTTGTGTGTCTGCCTGGACAGCTGCCCAGTTCCATACACAGGGAAAAATGAAACACTCTAACCACCGGGCGTGCAGCCAAATAAAAGGCTGCGAAAAACTATTTGAAGGGCAGCGTGTTTGTGTGTGTGTCTGTGTTTGCGTGCATAGAGTTTGTGTATATGTTTGCTGGTGTATATGTGTGCTGGGTTGTGAGATTTGGGTGTGCCTGTTTAGGGTGTTCTTTCCCAGTATAATGGTGCAGCCAGGGTGCTCTATGTGTGTGTGTGTGTGTGTGTGTGTGTGTGTGTGAGGGAGAAGTTCCACTCAGTTTATTCAACAGTGGAAAACGAGAGGCTGCAGGAGAGGAGAGGAAAGGAAAGGACAGGAGGGGCTGTCACATACCTCCTCTCATGTCAAACTGAAGGAGAAAAGAGTAGAAATTTAAAGTGCCTGCCGAGTGTGAATGTTACATTCGGACACACATGCGTGTATTTGTCGGTAAATATATGCTGACTCATTTGCAAAGTGCCTTTCAGTTGGGTGATTGCAGCACTTAGTCACATATTACCCATGACCTCCTCCACTGCGCTCTGACCTTATCTGATGGTTACATCACCAGTGGAAAGGAATGTGCAGCTCCATATCTGCCTGCATTCTGGTGTTGGAGAGCCTTTGTGTGGCTAACTCACACCAATGCATGTTGATACAGTGCTCGCCCAGAGGAAGACATTCTAGAAATGGTTGTTGACCTAGCTGTAGAGTACGACCCTTAACCCCTGAACACAGCCCTGAGAGCCTCAGGGGAGGTAGAGTGCATCAAATAGGTTGAGGACTAAACATGCTTTGGGTCTGGTTTGTGTTTCTCCTTATCTAGATTTGATCAGAGGGGACTCGTAGAAGAAGAAGGACTGTGTTGAAAAGATTGAAGTCTCACAGCTCTTGTGCTTGTGGGTTGCTCCAGAGGGTCAGAGTCCATGTTAGTGCTGATTTCCTAACCGCTGCCCCCTGCTGCAGGCCGGCAGTAGCACAGGGAGATGGCAGTCCCTATTCTACACAGCACATGACAAGAGCAGGGCAGCGTATATGTACATCTGGGAAATATAAGATTCAATTTGCCAAGTACAGCAGTGTTTTTCTGTGGCCTTCGTGCAGCCGTGCGGAGACTTTTGAGTATAGAGTTTTACAGTACATGAAGGACAGCAGGACCTCTAGTACAGCGACGAAAGGGCAATAGAGAGTACACTACATATCAAAATGTTGAGTAATTATCGTATGAAAACCTGTCAAGTTGTATGAGTGACCAAGGTTGACCCTGTCTGGGAAAGGCAAGGAGAAAGAGTTCTTTTCACACTGTGTTGACTACAACAACCATGGGAGTACCTCGATCTATTTATATTTGCTTGTGTGAATATCAGACAGTGAGTGTATTTTCCCTGGAAATGCTTCATGGATTGTAAGAGGCAGAGAGGAGGGGAGAGGGAGGAGAGGGTGGTAGAAGGGCGGAAACTAAGAACAAAAAGCTGAACTGGTGCCAATAACCCAACCACAGCCAGAAAGGGGGAGGTGAGCTCCCTATTTCTGTTTTTTTTTCTTGTCTTTTGCTCTCCTATATCTAGTAGGAAAAGGGTCCATGCCTCCTCTCTTTATTATCTGTCTGTGGTTGCTTTGTGGTTAGTGGGGAGGATACATTTTATATGTGTGTTTGTGTGTGTGGGTGTGTATGCGCATGTGTGTCGGTGTCACTCTAACCACCTCCATCTCTTTGTCTGTCTTTTTCTGTGCCCTCCTTTAACCTGAAACAGCAGGTATTCTAGGACAGGTTAAATGAGAAAGCATGCGTGTATCAGGTGTCTGTCATCTTATCCCTCTGTGGACTCACAGTGTCTCTTCTCTAATGTCACCATGCGCACACACACATTCACACTTACATTCACACACACATACATCTCAGAGCTGAAAGGATACCATAGCAGTGAGTTCAGGAGATAAATGAGAGTGTGCATGTGCATATAAGTGCATGCATTTTCTGGCATTGTTAATCATTTACACTGCTCAGCGTTTGCTTGCGCGTGTGTAGTGTGTGTTTCATCCATGTGCAGAGTGTTGTGTTACTTGGCGTTCACGTGTGTTTTTGCGCTTGTTAGTGCGTGCAGCTTGCATCTGGGTGATAAACAGCTTCTGCAGCCAGTGTTAAAGTACAAAATGAGTGTAAATGCCTGACTGGGACAGCAGAAAGAGAAAGGTTGACTAGTGATTGAGAAAGGAGAGAGGTGTTTAAAACTGACTAATGAAATGAAGGCAGAACAGGACGTTGTCAGGGTAAAAGATGGAAGAGATGAAGCGCTTGTTCTTGCGAATATGAGCACCGTACATTATGTATTTCATTATGTAAGTGTGTGTGTGCATGTGTATCTATAAAGAGCAAATAATCTGGCAAGCTACTGATCCTTTGAGACTAAAATTAGTTGCTGATTGTGTTCCTACATTAGCATTTTGTGGTACTATGTGTGAAAGCAGAACTTTGTTAAGCCTTTGAAATGTGTACTTCTACTGTATGCATGTGCGAGTGTGTGTGTGTGTGTGTGTGTGTGTGCGTATGCACTTGCACGCTTGTGTGTATATGCTTAGAGGCAGGCCTGTGGTTAGGTTACATCTCCCTGCAGCGCAGCAGAACAGTGTCTTGTTGCGTCATACTGAGTCTGTTAATAACAGGCTAAACCACAAAGGCCATCCGCTGCTCTATTTCTCATCTTCCAGCAGTACGCTGATTATGCAGCAGTGATACATAAAGCAGGGTTCTGTTCATAAAATCACGTTTTAACATTTTAAGTGTTTAAGTGTTAAATGTAAACTAGTGACTGAGTGAAGGTTGACTTCAGATTTGTGGCCCTTCGCTGGAAATATTTAGATAAAATGTGCCATGTTTTATTGTATGAGCAGTTTGGGGGTTGACGGTATGACAATGTAAGTTACTTTTGTGAACAGTACAGGAGAGTCAACAAAATAAAGAAAATATATAGCCTAGTAAATAATCGTGAGTCTAGGGCAGTCAGGGACACGGCTGAACTAGGCTACTGTGTTTAATACTGTGTGCAGTCAGACACCCCCAGCTCCATCCCCCCAGCTCTCACAGCATGAAACATCCTTGCCACAGGAATTTAATTGCTCTGTAAACAAGCCTTTTGTTTTGTGGCACACTGTTTGCTCATGCACACAAGATGTATTAAAAGCCTCAGTCCTGCCATGAAAAGACAAGAATGTCATATCAGATCACAACAAATCACTGATTTGATATGTGACGACAAAAAGAAACTGTATGCCGAACTGGATGTTGTGCCACACATGTACCGCATTATCTCTGAGAAGATAGGCTGATGTCATGAAGACAGGAAATAGAGAAGTCATAGTTTTATGATCACATTATCATTATCATATCATTTGTCTATCCCTGCAGCTATATAAAGCAGTCTTGTGATTGCAGTTTGTATGTAGTAACCAGTCTTTGTTTCTCTTTTCTCTCTTTCCCAGACATACGAGCGCCAGTTCAGAATGTCTGAGCAGAGAGAGGGAGGCCTGCTGCAACTACTGGGAGATCACACTCCGCCCAAACACCAGCTTCGCAGCTCCCTCCTCCCTGCACACACACTCTCACACACACAGCAAACGCAGCACACCCTCACACAACAATTCCAACACACTCATGCACACCAACACCAAATCAATCCAGACTGGATCACGTCTACAGCACCTTCTGCATCCCCAGCCAATCCTGCAGATTCTGAGCCAGCCAGAGAACTGGCAGGAGCCGGTAGGAGCTCTTTGCTCGACCCAAACCAACCTTTCTCACGAACAGCAGCACGAAGCCCCTCACCTCAGAGATCCTTGACTCCGGACCTGCAGTTGCCAGTGGTTACAGATGCTAGTATTCTCAACCTGACCTCTCTCAGCAGGTATGGTACATTTTCTTGGTAGTGGTGGCACTGGGGATTGGAGAAGTCAGTACAGTATTGTATTGTGATATTTTGTGTAGCAATGTTATATATTTTTATGACAGTGTTTCATTTTTTATATTTGACTGAGTCTCATTTGCTACAATAATGATACTTTCCAAGAGTGATTGAATCAGAGCTTAACTGTCATGATAATATTATATCATAAGAGTCCTCTGGTGATACCCACCCCTATGTATTGTGACACACAAACAGTAAATGTTCATACAGGTACTGATTTTATAGTATTGGTGAAATACAAAACCTTCTTTCTATCTTGTCATAATGTTTTTCTCTGTATGCATCTCTCTAGGGGGAGGGGGTTGCAAGAGGTCAGTGAACAGCTCTTTGGGAACATCAAGAGGAAGTACGGCAGGAAGGATTCCCAGAGGATGCTCTGTAATCCCCACAGTGCTGATACACCTTGGGGAAGACAGCCAGAGAAAGGATCGGAAAGCCCAACTAATTCAGAGGAGAGGCAGAAGTACAGGCAAGAGGAGGTATCTGAGCGGTTTCATGAAGACAGAGAGGAAAGGAGAAAAGAGGAAAGAGAGCGAGCAATTGCTGGGAGGAGAGGAGATGAAGAAGACAAAGGGATGCCCATGCTGACAGAGGAAGGGAAAGGAAGAAAGAGGCGGAGGAGGCCTTCGTTTGACGAGTCATTTTCTGTAGAGGAGCAATCACAGCAACGGCAGGACTCTGACACTACAGAGAAGCACCAGCCTGGGCCTCCAGAACCCAAAGTAGCACATAAGATGGACACTCACAGAAATGATTCTCGACTCTCAAATCAGGCCGATGTCAGTAGAGAGAGGATAGAAAAAGCAGAGAGGGCAGATAAAGGTGATAAAAGAGAAAAAGGGAGAAGGGGGGTAGACAGGGCAGAAAGAGGAGAGACAGTTACAAGTGGGTCAGACCTAGAGTTGGCTTTGAGTGCAAACAGAATTAAAAAGAACCCTGTGGGTCGTCCTAGAATCAGCACAGACACCCTTAAACACAGAGAGCCTACTCACAATCACATCAACAAACCTAATCTTAACCCAAACCCAAGACTCCCCAGCCCAAACCCCAGCCCCAGCCCCAGGGGTAGTATCAGTCCTAGCCCCAGTCCTAAACCCAGGGCTAACCTTAGCCCCAGTCCCAGCCCTAGACCTAGGGTTGCCCTGAGTCCAAGCCCCAGCCACAGCACCAGCTCCACAGCCAGTTCCAGACCAACAAAGGCCAAGGACAGATGGTCCTACCTGAAAGCTAAAAGCCATGCCAGCCTCACCTCACCCCAGAGAGATAACCGTGGTAGCCCCTCAACCTTAGCTGACCCACCTTCAGCCTTCCCCATCACCCCCTCTAGCCCTCTGTACACCAACACTGACAGCCTGACCGTCCACACACCCATCAAGAGGAAACGAGGGCGCCCCAAGAAACAGCCGCTCCTGACGGTGGAGACCATCCATGAGGGCACGTCCACCTCACCTCCAAGCCCGCTGGCACAGGAAACCTCTGCAGGGCTAAATCGTAGGAGGAAGACACACACACTAAACACATTAGTGCAAATGGCCTCCACGAACACCGCCGCCAATTCTAACAGTCTGAAACTAAAGCGTGGCAGGGGCCATTGCAGGCCAGTGAATAAGATGAAGCTTGGGAAAATGCAGAGCATCCTGAATGAGATCCTCTCAGGTTCCAGTCAGAATGGCACTCTGGCTCTGAAGTCTGCTTCTGCCCCTGTTACCTCAGCTATGAGTGCCATGGCATCCACCATTGAGGCCCGGCTGGGAAAACAGATAAATGTTAGTAAGAGAGGAACCATCTACATTGGTAAGAAGAGAGGGCGTAAACCCAGAGCAGAAACCCAAGGCGCCAACACTCCCAAAGCCACTAGGGACAAGCCCCCACTGTCTGTCTCTGCATCAAGTCTCTATGAGAGCCCTGCAGTGCCTTCCACAACCTCGTCTCCCAGCTCCAGTGTTCCATCCTTAAGAGCCAACCACTCTGATGCCACTATGCCCAGTTTGCAGCCCATATCAGCCCTGCCCTCCAAGCCACCAGGCAGGGGCTTCCTCTCCGGGGGATGGAAACTATCTCCTCCACGTCTTCTGGCTAATTCACCTTCCCACTTGTCAGAGGGGGCATCCGTGAAAGAGGTGACTCTGTCCCCCATCAGCGAGTCCCACAGTGAGGAGACTATTCCAAGTGACAGCGGGATTGGGACAGACAACAACAGCACCTCAGATCAAACTGAGAAGGGCCCCGCCTCTCGACGCAGGTGCAGTACCCTGATACTACACTTCTTTACCTTTGTTGAACCTTGATTTATAGTCCTCTGTTGTTTCCTATTATATTCATATTTTCATAAAGGATCAAAGGAAATTTCATGTTGTCTTCTTACAGGTACTCATTTGATCTGTGTGGGTTTGAGGCTGCGGAGGCAGCAGCCCTGGAAGCATCCAACAGGGGCAGCAGGGCACGCTGTGAACGGCAAGGAACTGTTGTTGACAACTTCCTGTCACAACAGGAAAAGAAGCAAAAACATCATCGGCGGAAGAGGAAGTGCCTACAGAGCCGGGATCATCTTCACTTTCTCTCTGAACTGGAGGAGGTTAGAAACACTATTATAAATTCTTTACCCCTGAAATTCCACCGGGCACAGATGCGCCACGCTGCATGTGTGCCGCGCCTGCCGGAGCTATATGCGGCAGTCGTCAATGTTTCAAACCCCACCAGCTCCGCCGCGGCCCGTTTCAGAAGCATCCCAGAAGTGGGCCTCCATTCAGCTCTGCGGGGAATACGCGGCTGTTCTATTTTTGACAGACACTGCAAGCAGCCCGCGTCAATCTACACAGTGAAAACAAAGCAAAACAAATTAACTACGTAGCATATTTACACTTTTAGAAGCATATTTGGAAGCACATGAACCAAGAAAAACGACCAAATCTGAACAAGTAAACAAAGTCTTGCGGGCTTAACGCTCCGCTTCTGAAACGCTCCCAGTGAGGTTTGACCAAAACAGCATTACGGCCGCTACGTGACAGAGATGTGCCCGGTGGAATTTTGGGGTTATGTAATCTTTGACCAAGCACTGTGACATCCAAGTATAATAATATATGGTGTGTTTACCTAAATATTTCTTCTTTTCCACCGTCCTGTAGGTTGTGTTAAAGCTCCAGCAGCTACGAGTGTCTCACAGACGATACACCTGCTACCCCCAGCAGCCATATCCCTCAATTTTCCGCCTCAACTTCCATCATTACTACCCTGTTACCTACGACTCCTATTCCTGTGACTCCAGTTCGTACCTCCGCAGGAGTGCCGATCTGAAGGCTAAGAGGAGACGTGGCCGTCCAGCCAAAGCCAGCGAGCCAATCACATCGAAGCTGCCTTTTGTTCAAGGATATGGTTATCCACTGGCTGGGGGAAATTACTATGCAGCACCGTATGCGATGCCTTACGCACCTCCTCTGAGTCTGGGCTACTTTCCCCCTGCACCCCCATTTTACCTGCCCCATCACTCGCTAGGACCTGCACCTCCATCTCCTTTCATGAGGCCTGCTGTCCCCCCTCCCAAGGCTTTCCACCCCAGTGGACACTCAAAGCTCCAGCCAGGGGCCAAGCTTCGCAGCGCCAGTGGCCCACTCCAGGGGCCCTCTGTAAGAGGAGAAGGCCTGGGATCTCTGGGCAGTGGCAGTGCAGGTAGTCTTGCAGGGGTTCGTCTCCATAAGAGGAAGCACAAGCACAAACATAAGCACAAGGATGAGCCCCTCCTTTCACTGCGAGACCGACAGGAGTTGGGTGGGCTCTTCAGCGGAGCTAAGACCAATGCACGTCTCAGTATGCTGAGTGACAGGAGGGACTTGGCCAGTCAGGGCTCTTCAAAGCATCTGGAGAAGCAGAGGGGCAGTGGCAGAGGCTCAGGCCTGGGATCCAGCTTAGGGATGTTTGAGTCGGACCAGCTGTCCACACACTCGCTCACTGACAGCCAGTTCCACTCCCGTCAGACTCGGCAGCCAATAAACAGCTTCATGAACAGCTACAGTACCCCAATCACAGCGGTCAGAGTCAGCGTCTGACCTCTTTTTGGGGTTACGTGAGGACGAGTGTGGTGCGAGGAGCAGGAAGACGAGGCTCAATGTGTTTGGAGATCAGGGCTTAATGTCATTTCAAACTGCCAGGCAGGAGCCAGGACAGATGAACACGTGCTCCAGTCCCTCCCTCACTGGTAAGAATCACTTAAAATTACCTGTTCATTTATAATCTACACTGTGTATTTAAAAGAGAGTGTGGTGCCCTTTTGCCATTGTCGGAGCATGTTTAAATGTATTGCCTACTTTGATGATGTGTTGAAGGTTTGAGATTAGCTCAAACTGCAAGAACTGTTGCCTTTTGCTTGCTTTTCTTTATCTAACCAGTTCACTTATGGCTATCTGTGGCTACCTCACAATAAAAGCTTCTGATAAAAAGCATCAGCAGGAAGTGTTGAGCTGACATTAACAGCTTAACACAGTAATGGACCTCATTACAGATCCAGTTGCAGGGCAAAGAAGATAGGTCATTAAACAGACAGTGAGAGTCCTATCTGTCAGAGAAAAGTGGAGTAGTGAAGCAAAACTACAACCGATAGTGACTTCTACTTTACACAGGTGATAAAAAAAACAGTTGGAAGCTTGACAGAGGTAGTCTTTTAAAATGTGTTTTTCTTTTTAGTCACCTTTGTGACCACAGACTCAGCTAATGAGTTCACCATGATATTGACATAGCATGGACAAGGGCTGCTGCGTGCACATTCAGTGACTCTTGCTGTGAGGGGACACTGGGTGTGCCTACTGTACAGTAAAGCACAAAATGCTACACTTGTGCTTTATGAGCCAGTTATGTATAATCTTAACCTGCCAAGGTTGTAGAACTGTTAACATAGCTAAATCTGGAGCATGTTTGCAAAAAATAATTGTCCAATATATTATTCCATTCCCTAGTGATAATGGACTTGTTGGTGTAGACACTTAATCACATATTTAGTCAGTGTTAACAGGGCTTTCCCCATTTTAAATGTACATGGCAGCGCACTCGTCAAGGTGATTTCTATTTATAAATATGCTATGTGCAGCATTAAAGGGACTTAAAGCTGATAAAGAGGCAGGGTAGTCTCACATTCTCACTACCAAACTAATGTGTATTTTGGTACATTCTGTATTCTGCTGTCTTTGAGCACATCTGGCTGGGGATAGAGAGAACGTAATGCATGGATGGAGACGACTATAATTCACCAATCTCTCCTTCCTCCCCTCCCTTCCTCCTCTCCTGCCAATGCCTTTGCCAAAGATATATTATTCACACAGTGTGATTTATTTTCTACAGACACGCCGTAAAAGGCCCTTGCCTGTGTTAAAAGAGCTGGCTGGCAGCCAGGGGTTTAATGACTGGGGCCTAGTCCAGTGGCGGGGAGGAGAAGCCAGGGGCTCAGTTAGAATACACCCCCCCACCCCAGGGGATCCAGGACGGATGACTCATATACACACTACCACCACCACCACCGCCCCCCACTCCCACCCTTCCCAACACCCCTTCCATGTTATCCCTCTAGTGTTGTTATGCCTCTTCTACCTTCCATGTCCTTCCCTTTTCCCCTTGTATTGCTTCTGCAGTTCTTGCCCTTGCTTTCCTTTTGCTTCTCTCCCACAATCCCCACATCCATACACAGACTTCCCCTCGATTCTCCGCCTCTTCTTCCCCTCCCCCTTCTATCTCTCCTTCCTTTTTCCCCTTTCTCTTTCTGCTTCCCCCCCCATGTCTCCCCTCCCCCTCGTTCCCCCATTACCCCTCGCTTTTCCCCCATTCCCCTGCCCCTCCTCTAGCATGACTTACTGCCTCACTTCACAGCTTTAGCCCAATTAAAACACAGGCGCGTGTGCATACACATGCATGCCGCACAACCATACATGTACATATGCACGCACATACAGGCACCCTGATACACACACATATGTGTACACAGATAGATAGATCCCCATGCACGCGCTGGTACAGATGCAAAATTCATATTATCTGAGCATGCAACTGTGAGTTCGTAAATGATTCATTAATAGAACTAGTTTGTAGTGATTTAAACCGTTTTGTATATCTGTGTGTGTGTGTGTGTGTGTGTGTGTGTGCATGTCTTTACTAATCAGCAGGTCTCACTGCAGCTGACAGCAATCTCTCTTTGCATATTTGCATAAAAGCAGGTCATCTTCTACTGAATTACAGAGAATAATTTTCTTTAATGACTTGTTCAAACACACACATTCACTTTCATGCAGAGAAACACTCTCACTAAATAATAATACATTAAGGATCACTTTATCCTGTCTCTCAGCCACCACCACAGAGGCAGCAGATAAGTGAGCATGTATCTCTGTGTAGTAGTGACTTCCTATTCCACAGAGAAACAGGTCTTCAGTGCTATACAGCCCCTCACACTGCTGAAGGTCACCGGTTTTATGTTCCGTGTATGCAGCTCATAAATTTCTGCTACTTTGTAGTGTGTCTGTGTGTGTGTATGTGTGTGAAAGAGAGAGAGAGAGAAAGCTGAGCATGTGCACACTTCTTTGCAGCTCATAAACTACTGCTACTTAGTGCTTTCTGCATTAGACTAATTTCACTGTCTGCCCTGAATTCTTGAGCAACAATAGAATGAGATGTTCTGCTGAGTTTTAAATGGAGGGCGGTCAGGCCTCTCTTTATCTTCCCTTCCTCTTAGTTGATTAGCAAGCACCTTACCATGGAGCTCTACACTCTCAAACTCTTAATTTTCTCTTAATATTCCCATTTGTTTTCTTTAAATGTCAACAATCGCTTTACAACATTTTCAGATATACATTACGTATCTGCTTGTTGCAACACTTCATTTGAGTTCTTCAAAACCTACAAGTGAATTATTCTAACACACAATAAATAGAAATATTTTCATTGTGATCCTGCAAACCAGCCCACCATTTTTGGTGTATAAAATCCAGAGCTGTTTTGGTGTAATCATGTGTCAGAAGACTGCAGAGACCCGCTACATTGTATCAGCAGGATTCTGGAGGAAAAGAAGAAAAGAGATGGTTAGGGAATCCAGGAATAGGAGTAAAAGCTCAAGAAAAAGAGACCAAACATGTTGTATGCACACTGCTTGGGGACTGGTGGCTGATTGTGCTTTTCCTCCATTTTGGCTGTGGCTCAGTCTGAGCCTCGGGAACAGTGCCCAGGCAGAGAGGAGGGGAGGGGGGGGAGCTAAGAAATGGGACAGAGATGGGAAACAAAAAGAATGACAGAGACAGACCAAGACCAGGAAGCGGTTTCTGAAATAGAGACGGAAATGAAATGGTGCTGTGTTACCAGTTTAATTGAAAATTAGAGAGTAGCTTATTGCTGCCCGTGAAGACTAGAGTGGAAAAGAGAATGAGAGTGATGGGGAAAGGGGGAGAAAAGAAAGGATAGAACAGCATGTAAAGGGCATACTGCCCAGTTCACCAGTGTGAAGGAAACAATATGGCTCCAGTTTCTTCTGCTCAGCCATTCTGAACTGCTGAATTCATTATTTGTGCATGTGCATGTATGCACGTGTGTGTTTTTCTGTTTGTGTCTGTGTGAGTATGTGCATGTGGATAAATGTGTCGATATGTGTGTGTGTAAGTGTTTGGTTTTTTGGCAGCCTGTGCTCCAGATGCAAAGGGTTGTTATTGTGTAGCGACATATTAAATGGTTGAAGGAGACATTTCTGTGGGTTTCCTGCTAGCAGAATGGGATCTCCTCCTCTCCCCTCTCCTCTCTGCTCTCTAGTAGACAATTACAGGATAGGATCTGCTCTCCTGGCTCAGCTGGGCTTTGAAAGGCTTACATGAATATGTCAAAATTAGCAGGAAGCTCTTGAAGCAAGAGAAAGACATTCTCTCCATGAGTTAAATTGGCATAATGTCTTTCCTGGCCTTTCCAAGGCTGCTCATTTTGACTGACTTCTCTTTATAGACTTTGTAGACTATTATTTACCTTATGATATCTCACCTTGCTGATGTTCACTCTCTCTTCTTCCAGGTGTTTCCACTAAGCGGAGGTATAAGCGACGCGAGGTGGAACAGATCCAGAAGGACGTGAGGAGGATGCATTCTTTGAACTTTGAGCATGTGCAGAAGATCCTCCGTGCCAAGCGCCTGCAGCGACAAGCCAAAACAGGAAACAATGTCATTAAAAGACGGCCTGGGCGGCCCCGAAAACAACCCATTGAAGAGTCAGAGCCGACCAACAGGAGGGAGGAAGATCGGGTTGATGGTCGGGGTTTGGACATGTTGGCTAGTAGGAGAGGTGATGGGAGGACTCTGGGGATGCCTGTCCTGGAGAGGTGTGATGACCTGCCAGGTAGGCAGGGCCTCAGGCCAAGCTTGACCCCCGAGCCTCTGGAGTTCTCAAATCACGATTCCATCTCAGCAACAATTGAGACCGTGGTCCATCAAGCACGATCTGTGCCTCCGCTGGCCAAAGTCGGGAAACGCAGAGGCAGGGGCCACAGCAGGGACGAGTTATGGGCTCCCTCCAGTCAATAGACCTGCAGGGGAGAGCAACTGCATAACTGAATGGGGAGCAGCTATTGGAGACAGTGCTGTTTCAGGCAGATGCAGTGCCCTTAATTCTGGGAGTCCTCGGTGCACTTTGACTTGTTTCTTCTCTCTGATTTGTGAGGACTACAGTGGGTCAGTGGAGGAGCAGGAGGAGGGAACTTTTCCGGTGCCATCCCTCTGTTTGCTGAACCCAACCATGAGCCTTTCAAGGATTCATTGGACCTTCATTTACAATGGCACTATATGGTACTATTTGATACTGAATCTGATGCTATAAAAATGTGTGGTACTTATGATAGTGTAGGATATTATGTGATTCTTAATGTATCTGATACAGTGATGTGTATGGTACTTTATGATACTGTATCTGAATGTGGCTTTAGCCATATATTTACCAGCAAGGGGAGGGGGAATGGTTAATATTAAACTGTGCAGCTCTGCTTATTTTTGCCTTTCTGAGGAAGCTTGTCAAAGACGTGGAATAATATAGCAGTAATTAAGCCACCTTACCCTATTACTTATCCCTGTTCTTTGCTCCCACCCCACCCCCATCCGTAACCTTCCTTGTTTTATTGCTCTCCCTGAGAAGTAACTGATACTTGCTGGCAGCTCCTCACCCCTTGTCCCCCTCCCTGCTCGGCACTCACCCCAATTCTTTAGCCCTCCCTGGTGCCTGTCGCTCAACTTCATCTCCCTTTGTCCTCCCATCTACTCCTAATCATGTTTTACATCTCCCGTTGCTTGCGCTCCCTCAACCTACCCCTCTGTTTCATTTATTTCTCCCTCCCTGCTCAGGCCTGTCCCGAGCAGTGGCATAAAGGCAATATGGTGGATCAGACTGTCCCAGACTGTACATAGAAACAAAGTCCACTGTTGCCTGCCTTGTACAATGAGAAACCAGCTCATAGACATGTACTGGCATACAGTATATCAAATAGAATTGTTGTACCATAGACAATGAAAGTTGTGTATTGTTTTATAACCAAAAACAGACATGGGTGCGACTCAAGACAAGTTTGTTTTCAGACAGAAAGAACCACATATATTCATTCATACACTCATTATTGTGTTTATATCCAGGGGGCATTGCATACAGGAGGAATATCAGGTGTGTTTTTGGTAAACCTTAAAATTGGTTTAATGCACTATGAAAAACCATACACTTGCATCAATCAAATGCAGCACTTACATGCTTGTTCCAGCCTTATGTTTTGGCCTTTGATGGTGTGGATATCCATTCCAGAGAGCATGCATTATTTTAATCAATTTGTATATGCAGGCTGCGCAGCCAAAAGCGTCAAACCGAAGCCCAAGTCTGAATCGTGATTGGACAGTTCAGCTGAAGAGGGCTCACAGTCAGTGTTTTGAAAAGCTAATCCCTGTCTTTCTACTTAACATGATTTTCAATCCATATCCTTGGAAATATTTTTTTGAAAGTAAATCCAGTATTTAGATTTAGAAACCAAAGTCTCAGTATTCATTGTAAGGATGTATTATTTAAAAGAATCTAAATCAGAGTTTGACAAACTCTCCACCATGTTGGCACCAATGTAAAGCATTCCTATGTGCACTCTAGAATGTAGCCATCTTGGATTTTCTTGTGTCAATATGTTAAGCCTTTGTTAAACTCTATCTACAGTATATGTGGCTTTGGGTAGTGGACGGTATTTTCTCAAATAAGTATTTCAGAATATAAGCAATGGATCAGTGTTTCTTTGGCAACTTTATTTTGTTTCAGGAGATTCTGTCTTCTTTGGGTTGGGTGGGATTCTCAGTTGCAGCAGTTCAACTTGTGCCTTATGTTTCTTTCTCTCACCAATTACATTTGACCTGAGAAATATCAAATGGCAAAGAGTGCCCCAGAAATTGACCCAAAATATTCATGATTGTGCATATGACACATGTGTCTTAGTCATCAGAACCCTGACACTGCCTGTGTCCCTTCACAGCTTCCATAGTCAGCATCCTCTGTCACAGGGCACTGAGTCTGTCTCCTAGCTTCCTCCTAGTTTTCTGACCCATATCACCATGACAGAACTAGAAGGGCTGGACTGATGAATATAATATTACTGTATTAAATACACATCATGTATTGGCATACACACTGCTTTACAGCAGTGGTGGAAACAGAAAGGTCCACTGTATCAGATGTGTTTATATCCAGAGATATTGATTGTACTCTATGTCCTAGGTATAATTGAAGATCATGTACTCTGCCCAGTATTTAACCAGTTATTGACAACATATAATTGGTTATGTACTGTAGCAAAGGAAGGACAGAGGAGGTTGTCATGGAAACCACATTCTCGTACATTGTTTGCTATGCATCAGGCCATGCCTGGCAATGACCTTAAAAAGAATTTCTGTTCTGGGTCCACCCTTCAACAAAGAGAAATAAGTGGTCTTATTTACTGAATAAAATTAATTCATGTAACAAGAATTGTGAATAATACCAGTAATAATTTGTAATAAGTTGTGCAGAAAGTGACTATCATTTCATGAAAACTATAGTTACTGCAGCTCTATGCAGTACAGCCTTAACCAGATGTAAAACTACAGTATTGAAGTGTTTGTTGTAAATAGTGTTAGTATGTCCATCCTGCATGGATACCGGTTGGGCTCGGCTATGCTGGGACTGTCTCCTAAAAACCACAGTAGACCTTCTCTCTCTAGTAAGACTGCTAAAGACCCAAGAAAAAACACAGAAATGACTTCCCTAAATTGATTTCCCATATTCGACAAATTCTGCTGTACAATGTTAGTCATTGTTCCAGTCCTTTAAATTACAATGCTCAAATAATTTGCCTTATATCACACCTTTAAAAGTTCTTGGAGGATACAAGCCCCACTGTAGTGTACTCGACCAAAAATAGGAATCCCAGCTGACTTACAGCTATTTTGCCTGCAGCCGGTTGGGGCAGTGCAGTAGCGTAAAGAGTAAGCAAAAGGGTTGTGTGTAGGGGGAGTTCTCAGAGGAAATAGCCAAAAATATACTCGTCCTAACGTTAGTGAGCTTAACCTTGCTTTGCTAGATGACTTTCGATGGGTCTGCAGTCTGTTGTGGTGAAGATGAGGTCTAGCTATGTGGTCCGCGAGGTGTAGAGACTACACGCTTGGCAGCTTACTCCTCCATTCTGTGGTCAGTCAGCGGTCTCTGATGTTAGAGTTAAAGACCCCAGGTGTTGTCTGTCCTGTCTGTCTCTCCTACCAGCCAATGCTCCGGTGCCTTCTAACACTGACAAGTATTGTCCTAATCCAGAGCTTTCACTCTACACAGAGACTGCAGAGGGGATGTGGCTGTGAAAAGGGTTCAAGGTCACTGTTGTTGTATTGTATTTAGCAGCCAATCTGAACCAGTGGCTACAGGAGGCCCCCAAGCACTGATGTAAGGATCTTTTACCTTTGTCTTTGGTCTCAGCATCAAGGTCAGCGCAGCAGTGTTTGACCTTAAATCAGTGGTTGGGGTGTATTTACTGTAGTCCACACTTACCAGTTCACTACAGCAACTAGGATGGGATATAATGGCACCTAAATTTTGATCACCCCTCATTCCCTTTGTAGCATGCTGTGATGAGTGTCCTACACATGGAGTGAGGGGTCATGTGAGACAGAGCCTCATAAATGTACATGTAGTCATCCTCACAGCATATGTTACAGTTCTAAGCTATAATGTTGTTCAAAGCTGAAAGTGCAGATGAAGCATTGAGAAAACCAATAAATGTACTTTAGAGCACAAAGTGAGCTCTTCTAACAGTGTGGGCATATTTTAGTTTGTATACATAGTGTATTTGAACCTTTTTCTAGAGTGGGTTTCCTTTATTTGCATGCTCAACTTGATTGTATGCATAAATATTTTAGACAAGCCGAAAGTTGAATTTCAATTGAATTTGGAGCAAGACTTGTACATTGTTTGATATGTTTCTTTTTGTAATGAATTTTTTAATTCATGAAGCATTTTTGTACATTGTATGAATATTAAAAACTGCAAATATTTGACATATAGAGTAAATACTAGATGCGCATGCATATGCATATATCCTTCACAGTATGTATGTGTAAATGTACACATATATTTTGTATTTGCATTTGCTGGCATACAGATATATGTCTTAAGCACATATATACATGCAATATATATGTATATCCATGTCCGCTGGCATGCTTTTGGTCATGTTTATCTTTCATGATCTTGTAGGTTCATTTTTTTTTTTTTTGTTTGTTTGTTTTTTTTATTTCTCTTTCCTCAGAAAGAAAAGCTCATTCTTTTGCTACCCTTCTGTTGGCTGGCAGCGTTGAGCACTTATTAAGAAGAACTACAGTTGAAGTTGTTCATGTTATCCATTGTGTGAAATAATAAATGACTTTATTGACAGCTGATTGTTGCATGAGTTTTCTTAATTCTCGTTAAGATTAGATATTTGAAAACTGCTTTATTACCTGCCGAGATAAGGCTGATATTTTCTGATAAGAGTCAGTTGAGACTTTGTGTGTGTGTGTGTGTGTGTGTGTGTGTGTGCGTGCGCGTGCGCGTGCATGTGTATGTGTGGAGCATGCATGTGAATGTGTGTGGGAGCGAGATGACAGGAGGATTTGCTGCACTGTTGGTGCTGAATATCAGATGGTCTCAGTGAATGAGTACTACCCCCAGAATGTGTTCGCTTGTTGCGGTTAAAAGAGAGAGAATCCTCTCATCAGATTATGCTACAGCCTCACTCAGTCACACTCACACATGCATACCTACACACTCTTACGCTCGTACTTGTTCATTAGCCAAGCCTACATCTCTAAATCCTGCCTGCACTAGCCCATCAGTGTCAGTTCTAGGTGGGCTGGGCTGCAGGCTGCTCTGTTATTGGACAGAGCTGAGTGGGAAGTGCCCCACTATTGGCTGCTGCCAACTAGTAAAATTCTTCTGTTACCATGGTTGCAGGGTGAGCTGCCCAAATGTGTCTCAGTGTATCTAGTGGTGCTGATGGAACCATTGGCATCACCGGTGTTATGCTGAAAAAATACCCCCTCTGATGGAAGTCAGGGCTGCAGTAGAGCTGCACCCAAATCACTCCGTACTGATGCCTGTAAATGAGCCCACATGGCCCCACTCCACCTCCAGCACAGGAGAGAGAATGAGATGGATCACCAGGGCTGTGATCACGATGAAACAGCACAGCAAAGCACATCCTGCATGAAGGATGATGAGCCAGAGCTACACTTAAAAGGGAAAAACTGGATCATCAATCTGATGTGCAATGTGTGGATTTTCTCACCAGGTTCAGTGTCATGTGTAGTTTCCTCCAAGACAGTGATCGCTGCACAAGCCCCAGGTACGAAGATTGCATAGAAACACATACAACAACATCACTAATGAGATGAAGATTGAAAGACTCAGAAATGGAGTGAGCACACCATAATCACAGTGACATTATTTCAGAAATAAACAAGATTTTTCACATATAAAAAGTTATGTAAAAAATATGATTTATGATAACATACAGTAAAGGTTCAATATATTCCACCTGGTCAGTAGGTGGAGCCCCCATGCTGGACAAAAGAAAGGAAAGCACTGAAAGTGAACTGAATTTAAACTCTCAGGTATTGTTTTGTCTTCTTTTTGTTGCTCCACAAAATCTTCCCAAAACTTTTTAATCTTTATACAACAATATTATGAAATCTTATAAATCTCATCTTCTGTCATGTGTGTATAGTGGAAATATTTCAGCACAATTATAGAACCCTGCATATCAGTGTTATGATATGGTATCTGGAGATACTGACCGTAATGGAACTGTAGTTGAGGAGGTTTGGATAAATTTGCTTCGTGTAGGAGGAGGACAGGGCTTATAAATTGTGATGCTCAGCTGGGGCCTGTTACCATTTCCAAACCTAAACAACCTGCTTTTTAAGGAAAACGTTCCAAAAAATTTGGGAGGATCTTCCCCCTCAATCCTCTGTGGACCTACCTCCCTTGGAATGTAGGATTTAGGGTTGAGGAAACCTGACAGTGTGTGGATCTAAAAATATGGTCCAAGCTGATCAGTCACAATTCTTGTGTTCTATGTAACACGAGACACATGATGACATTTTTGAAGACGTACATGTCAGCTGCAGGACCAGTGGGTATAATTATAGTCACCGCTTATCGATTGCCCGTTGAAATCCTCTGAATTCATTATGGAGACTTATTGAGTTGGCTAGTGTGCTGAGTTCTGTTGTCTTTTAAACATTATGATATGTACCTTTCCTTTTCTTTATAAAGGTAAAGACACACTAAAAAACCCAGATTGCATTGTTGCCATGAATGTTGAGTAGTTTGTAGTTTTCACAGGTGACTTCTCTCATGTTACAAATTCTTGTTTCACAAGAACTGTTTTTGTTATTTATGGATTATCAACTGTGATAAAAGTTTCACCCTTTTGTGTGCCTGTACATCTGATAAAAAAAAGGTATACCTAACACAGTAAGTTTATTGCTGTTGCCATTCTGGGCTGCTCATTTTGTTTGCCCCTGATAAGAGCCAACAAAAGGCAGCAGTACTGGACACACTACAAACACTAAAGGCAATGGTCGGGCACTGACATTCAATTACAGTCCAACAACAGCCCAACGATGGCCTAACAACAACCAACAGTATCTGTAACATTGCTGCCAGCCACTATGAGCTTCCTTTGGTGGGAGAGGCTTTGAAGGAGCTTTGAAGAGTATCATAGATGGAGTGGGCGGCCCTTTGGTGATTATACTCTCAAATTGTTGATTCTTCCTCCCAAATTCTGCCCACTTCATCAAACCAGCATAAATCAGCATTTTACCAGCATATGTCCTGTTAGCACATTCTGGAAGACAAAAGAACAAGTTTGTGGAAAGAAATCAGAGCCCGCTTTGCTGTTGGTCTCTGCCCAGTCTCATATCAACATCTGCAGCACAACCGTCTCAAGTAGCTATAAATTATCACAATTGTTTGTGTTGACTTTTGGCAATTCATCACAGCCTCTATGCCAACAAATTCTCCCATGAATAAGTTCAACACTACGTTACAGTCCACAGACACTATGAAGCCTCAGGAATTCTACAAAACTGACTATGCAACACCATGTTTGTCATTCATATCTGTGATCGTTATTTTTCCTGTGGGTGCAGAATGCCATCCCAATGTCACCTTTGTTAGTTTATTACTGTGACAGCTTGATTCCTAAATGCTGCGGTGTCCCTTCAGTGCAGAGTGCAAAAATAAGAATCTCAAAAACATGTTTTAAACAATTCTGTCACTAACTGTTTACGAAATACTAACAGTGATTAAAATTTGAGTCAGGATGCATGAATGAGTGCCAATGAATATCAGTGACTGTTTGAGGTACGTCCAAAGCCACACAGACCATCAACAACAGACAGAGGCACAAATTTACAACAGACAGTCCTGCAGGCCAGGCCAACTAACCAGGAAGTCTGCCATGTAACCAAGCATCCCCTCAATTTATCTCTGTTGGTGTTTTCAGAGGATGACTATTGCTTGTGTTTATGAAGATGGATAGAGCAGGCAACATCTAAGCGCCCTCCCCTCCTCCTCCTCTTCCTCCCCTCTCCCTCCTCTCTTTCTCCACTGCGCTGTGATGGCAGGGATGGGAGACACCATCTGGTGGTGAAATGTATCACTGCGGCTCAAAGCCCTTAAAACCCCACATGTCACATCCAGAGGACAGAGCATCATCACTCACTCGCAGTCAACGCAGTAAATATGACAGATACACAAATGCAATTTTTTTTTTTTCCAGCTTGGGAAGACGGAAGATGAAATGTTTTTTATGGATGTGAATGATAAAAATCTGAACTATGACCTGAAGCAGTCAAACCTACACACCCCAGTGCTTTATTCATTGATCCACTTGAGAGATCAGTGCAGGAAATATTGTAGCTGAAAGTTGGTTATGTCTGCATGTGGTGCAAAGAGAAAAAAAAACAAAAAAAACACCAGAGATATAACAGAATGTGTTCTGCATGGAGCCGGCCACTGTTGCCACGGTGACAGTGTGACTCATGGCAGTTTGATTTGGATTTAGAGCGGTGCCCTGTTTTGTGTGTGAATGTGTGATTTGTGTGTGTATGTGCATGAGCATGTGCTAAAATGTACCTACCTGTATATATGTAAATATGTGCACATTATTATAGGCTCATGTTTGTGTGCTGGTGGGATGAGGGAGAATTTCCTCTGCGCAGTAGTATAGAGTAATTGTCCACCTCTCTCATGTCTCCTCGGCCACAGTTAGAGCCTTTGTTAGCAGATTGGCTCTGCCTTAGTCTTATTAATGATGCCAACACTTAGGTAATGCGCCTTTTTGATGAGAGTAGGCCACTTAATCTCTCTATTCAGGCTTCATCTCTCACACACTCTCTCTCTCTCACACACACACTCACACACACACACCTCCCCCTCAATCCTCCTAATAAGCTGTCTCTCTGTCTCCTGTAATTTGGCAGACGAGTCTATTATATGATACAGTCATATTTTATTAATGGACCCCCGTAGCGAACACACACACCCCATAGTGGATGAGATTATGTGACGCACAGGGAGCGTGTCTCTGTGTTAAAAATGATTTCAACTCCACGGTTAGTTTTCATCTGCACCGTTTGTCTGCTGTGTTGTTAGTATTGGGCTGGAAGGCAGAACCACAGGCATTTCTGCTGAAGTTGGCACTGTTCCTCCACACTTCATTACACTTCCATCAGCTCAGTGATAGCATGGAACAGTGCAGCTTCAAAAGGCCGAAAACAGCAAAATAAAAGGCAACGTTCAATTATTGAGTTAAACATTTTGTGGAAATATTCTTCTTGTCTCTGTCTCTCTCTGTCTCTTTCTCTTCCTCAGTGTTGTACAGATAATTCATCCCATATGTTTCAGCAGTGCCAGGCATTTCAAGCTCTGTGGTGAAGTGCACTCCTCCAAAACTAATTTGCTCATATATTGTATAGCTTTAATGATATATCAGCCCAAAAATTCTGTATTGTTTTATTGCATTTTGCATTTATCTGCAAATTCTAAACCTTATTTACTTTTCTATGTTAACAGTTTCATCAATAAATGATTTAACTGAGCAAAAACACAAAGAGTCTGCAGCTCTATGTTGACATGACATATACTATGTCCACTATCTTAGTTTAGCATGTTAGTATGTTAACATTTGCTAATGAGGACTGAACCCAAGCACAGTACAGCGTAGCCTGATGTGAATGTCATTTTACAGACATTTATTTGGTCATAGTATTATAATATTGACCAGTGATGGCACTAGTTGAAAACTTAATCACCAAAGCGATTACAATTCATCCTGAGGTAACATGAATGTCTGCACCAAATTTCATGGCACTGAGTCAGAAAACGTCAGAGGATCACCAAAGTCATTAAGATTCACCCACCATGGGCACAATGAAGCACTGCACAGAATTTTCATCTCCATCCTGTAGTTGTTGAGGTGATTTTATGTTTCTCTAGATTTGTCTCTGTGCAGGATGTTGACTGATTTTCATTTCATTACATCTGTAATTTACTATTTTATACACAGAATGTTTAGTATTGATTGTAATCTGTAGTCCGTGTAAAGTCAGAATAACTGTGTGTTTTGAGTTTGTCAGACCAAAGAAGAAAGTGTCAAAAATATTGACAAGTTTATGAAATTAGGTTTTAAAATGAGGTAAAAATGAGCAGCGTTCTCAGCTCCAGGACTGTGGGGGCGTGTCCACTGAATGCGATGAAGCTACGCCCACTCATGGAATCAGTCAAGCCGCAATTTTGAAGCGACTGAAACGTGTCAGATGAGTTCAGAAAGTGACATGACTAACTTTGAAACACTCTGAGCGAGATGAATTAATCTCTATCTCTCTGCTAGAGGTGCAGGGGTATGCTCAGGGTGGCCTCAGCGTGTCATCGAGCCACCCTTCAAGGACCGCCCAAAAAATCCTGGACTGAAAACTGGTGAAAAACCTTTTTAACCTCTAACTCTACATTTCAGTAATATATCGTTCAAAATCTTTTCACATGTTTTCAGCAACTATTTTCCAACATATTTAATGTATTTTGAAAGAAATCTCAGAATTGCCTTACCACAGACTTTAATAACAGCATTTTTCATTTGAACAAATCTACTATTGTCCCTTTGCAAATCAACTTTTGATTTGTTTAACAATACCCAGCCTCACTTCTCTCTCTCAAACACACACACACACACACACACACACACACACACACTCCTTAGGCTGTCTAAAAGATTCTGTGTGCTCAAAGGATAAAAAAAGGGGATTCTTCAACAGCATACACTGAGTAGCTTTTTCACATTTACATATTCATAGAATCATTTCATTCACAGTGAGGGCAGACATATATGCTATTAAGCCATTTTCTAGTAGTTTATTCAAAACGTTAGCTGGAAATTCTGTAGTGCAATAAACACATCATTATTCAATATTAATATGGTATTATGATAGAGTACAATGTAATATTTCAAAGGGCTTCAAATATGTGTGGAGGGGTTCTGTGACTGTAAGCATCTGCATCACCCCCATAGCTCTTTAATCTGCAGTTTTATTCGTCTCTGAATAAAAACTTCCTCCAAACAAGCCGAGGCAAACTGTCAGCACAGTGGACGACTACTCTTGTTGTCTGGTCTTGTTGGAACAGATGAATGGATTAAGTTCTTTATCAGACTGTTTTACGCATTTTTTTCCCTTTCCCTTCTTTTATGCTTGCAGTGGCTTGTCTTCATTGGGCCGACGACAATGAAATATTATCTGATTGTTGCTGCTCCAGGAAATAGTCAGAACAGAACAGCAACAAAGATAATCGGATATCCATTGCAACACCTGTATGTTTGTGCATATAATCTTATCCAAGAAAATCTTCACATTTCTGAACATATGCACAGACATGCACACGTGTGCATGTGTCCACATAATGATGAAGAGTGAAGCTTTGAGCTGTCAGGTAACACTCGAAGGTTTGACACTGTGTGACAGTCAAAAGTAACATGCTGAGAACAAACGACTGATTAGAGTCAGCAGACTGAAACTGAGTGGCTGCTCATTAGATGCATTTTGACAATATTTGGTTATGTGCCAACATATAGAACTATTCTCTGACAGTCATTAGATAAAAACACCTGTGCAGATACTTTAGTGTGTCAACAGTAGTGTGTGAGAGAAAGAAAAAAGACAAACAGCTCTCAACAACTCCCAACTCAGGACCCCCCAGGCAGCTTTGAGAGGTTCGCCAAATGATTTATGTTATGAGAAAAATACTTGCATTGCATAAATTTATGATCATGTTTTTAATCTTTGTGATGAATGCCTCATGTTTGAGAAATAATGAATATTTACAGCCTTTAGGCTCACACCGATAATTAATCAAGTGGAATGGAAATAAAAGAGAAAAAAAAGAAAACAGTGTCCAGCAAGTTCACAATTTGGTCCTGTGAAAGTGGGTCATGTAGTTTTTGGAGGTCCAGTGGTAGAAAATGTTCAGTGCCACTACTATAGAGAACAGTAGGTACAGTCTGACCTCTGCTGCACCTCTGCGTGGAACCAGTGGTGTGTTTTTTTTTCTCTGTTTCAGTTCCAGCCCTCCAAGGCACATTACATAACTACACTATTATTTTTCCATCCCCTGCCTCTCTCTGTCTGACTGACATAGCCGGGGAAATACAGATCCAAACAAGGCAATGATAATGACTTGCTCCTCTCTTTTGATCAGTCTATTTGTCACACCCTGTCTCTCTATTCTCTGTCTTTTCTTCTGCCTTTTGCCTCACCAAGCTCTCTCTCTCCGTCTGTCTCTCTCTCTTTTTCTGCACCACCACAAGTTGGTTTGCTTTTGCACCCAATGTGGTACGCTAGCTTTCCATTAGTTCATTTCCTTCAGCTTTGAGAATGCGCTTGCATGTTGCATGTATGTGTGTGTGCGCACGGTATGAATGTGTGTGTGTGTGTCTCATGCACATGTGTGTGTGTGTGTCTCCAGAGTCTCAGAACAGTATTATTGTAAACATATCATTTGATGGGGAGAGTGGTTCAGGTTGTTGGCCGGCTGCCCTGCTTTCATTTGGAACAGAGCTGCCAACATCTGGACTGTGTCAACACTCACTGACAGTGTTTGTGTGTGTGTGTATTGGGGTCCCTGCCTCGGCCCCAGAGCTGTCAGCCATTGGATGGGGAACAGATCTGCTCAGATTAATCAAAGGTGTAGCATTAATAAAAGGAGCCCTATTCCTCCATGCCTCCAGGCGGCCATTTTAAGAGCCTGGGAGAGCAGCCTTGCATCCTCCAGGTCGAGCTTCAGTCACACACAGGCCACGCAAAGGCACGCAGGTACTTGTGACAGCCTGGGATGGGTGTTCAACCAAAATACAATCTAACTAAAAATGTGAACACTTGAAAGGTGAAATGATCTTTCCCTTGTTTGCGGTTTGTTTGTCAGTTCACACGCTGTAAGGTGGAGTAACAGTGCAGCGTTCCCTCTGGACAGGATGCTGTATTTGATACTGTAGTGAATGTAAGAGAAACCCAGATCAGAATCTGTGGCCACCCTGTATGAAAAACCCACAAATCCAACAGAGACTCAGAAAATACATGTTTTTCATATGGTGAGAAATGTGTAGCAACGTCCTTCATTCATTTATTTAAACCCAGGTCAGGACGTGCAGCCACAAGAGTTACAGGACTCACAAAACCTTCAGAGACAAATTTTATTGCTGAGTGGGACTACAAGAAAAGAAAAAGTATCTCCCTCATTAATTTAGGTAAACTGACAGCAGATGTACAGATTAAGGGTGTGTGTGTGTGTGTGTGTGTGTGTGTGTGCCTGTGTGTGAAAGAGAGAAAATTATATTAACTATAGGCTAGTTATTCTAACATTTGCCCCATTATGCCTCTTACAGTAGTTTCAACTGTTATTTGTGCAAAGCCGAGGCTAGAGTTTCCTTCCTTTTGTGGTGGAGTAACTACATCTTAAAACACACACATACACACACATCATACAAGAACTTTATAATCTTGTGGTTTTTCAAACCATGAAACAAACGCTTTGGTCTCTGCAAAACATTCAATCCCCTCTTCTCTTTTTTTCCCTCACTAAACTTTATCTGTGACAGCTTCTGTGTTGATATTTATGCATGCATTTTGTGCAAGTAAGTCTTTCTGTGCATACGTGCTCAATGCATATGAGTAAATCTGTGTATAAATACAGACACTGCTGTGAGAAAGGCTAATAATCTCCCCTTTGGTTAAATTTAAAATCTCTGTCCAGCCTTCTGTGAGTCACCCAGCAGTCTGGGCTGTTGGCTCTGGCAGGCCATTTGATCCGGCCTCACTGGGCTAAAGATATTTGGGTGTAGTGAGCACTAATGTTATTGCTGAGCTCTGGGTAGCGCTCGGCTGAGATGTATTTGGGTTGGCTGGCTGAGGGATGAAGCCTGTTTGCCTACCGGGGCCGAAGACTCTGCAGGGGGCCTGCCTAATCTGCTGCACCATCCGACAGCTTAATTAGTGTTTCACTGCTGCACTCACATACAGTGTGCGCACACACACACACACATTTTTCTCATACACATACACACTGGGGCATAGCTTGTTAGTCTAATAAAGAGCCATTAGAAGGTTAAATGTGGGTCTCATTAAAGATTAGTCATTTACTAGCATGCATAATAAGACTCTCTTGTGTGATTCTGATAACTGCTCATATTGCTGCGAAAGTGAAGACCACAGTCAACTCGTGCAATGTTAATTTACCATGCCATAGCCTGGGATTTAGCCTGTCTCCTGCTGAGGGCATAAACACCAAGAAAAAAGGATACAGTCACTTCCAGTCAGTATCTGTGGGCTTAAATGTCATTACACAATGGTGTCTTTATGTTGTGGGTGCACTCAAACACTGTAAATTGTTTGAGATGATTTTGACGAGCAGTGATCCAAGGGGCTTAAAGAGGAAGAGTCTTGAGGAGGATAAGCTGTGTGAAGAGGGGTCTAGATTAGCTTGAATGGATTTGGAAGTCCTTGTGGAAGCTTGGACTAAAGGCTGTATTGAAATGTCAGAGATAATAATTTTACTTCTCTCGTTTCTGAAGATCCCCGTCTTAATGCCTCTACCATCTGTTTGAGAGCAGAGCAGTGGACGTCCATCAATGCAAGAGAGGGAGAGGGTGAAAGAGAAATTTGGCGTGCCACAAAGATATGTTTACTTGCTCTTTCCAGCCCTCATCAGGCTCTATCTGATCCAAACAGTGTTCTTGTCTTTACTTGGACTCTAATAACATTATTCTCCTGGTCATGGCCACATAAAAAACAGATGAGCATGAACCATAAAGGGAAAAATCAGTTTTCAAAAAGGAATTAAAATATTGGAGCTGCCAATGTTTTGACTTAGTGGATAAAGCCTCCAGGCAACTAGGGTTGGAGGAAGAGAGAGCAAGAAGCTGTGAGAATGTCAAACAGCAGACGGCTTTACTGACTCAAGACATGGATTAGCCATCTGAAGTCTTGTTTCAGGAGTTACAGTATTACTGAACATCCCACGTAAAACCGACAGTGTAAAACAAAGTGTTAGCTGAATATCAATTAGAGAGATTCTCTTCAGAGATAGACATTAGAGCTGAAAATGGGCTGTTAAACTGGTCGGCAAATTCACCTCCTCCCCATCTCTCTCCTAATAAATATTTCAGCCAAGCTCAGCTACATCACAAGAAAAAAAAAGTCATATTTAATGATTTCTGCTCTTTGTATGTTTGTCAGGTTTTCAAAGTCATTCGTAGGAACATTCATGACAGTGAATTTGCATTTTGAAAATGCTACGAACAGGAAAAAAAAGTTCTTTAATTGGAAACACCAACATCAATCCCTGTGAGGCATAATGGGAGCCGTTCATGGCTATCATGTTTGGATTCGTACAATATGCAGTGATTTAATTTTAGTTTCCTTTATTTGGCTTGCCTGATTGGTAATTTAACACTGTCATAACTTTTTGTGCTTGTGTGTGTGTTTTTTTGACAAGTTAAAGCTAATTTTCTGTGTTTTCTTTTTCTTTAATTATGTGAATCATAATTCATTTTGATCGTTTGTTGACAGGGTTTGTAAGTTGTAAAATTGTTAACATGGGTGTTAATCTGTCGTTCTCTTCAGCTACACAGCCGTGATTTGTCCCTGAGTTATTTATCATGTTTCCACTATTTAATGTTTATGATAGCTTGCGTGATGACTGTGTGGTTAAGTTGTGCTGTGCACTCTCTATGAGCAAGTGTGTGTGTGTGTGTGTATAAGCAATTTGTTTTGAGTGACACTCTGTCGCTTCCCTCTCAGGGAAACTTGCTAATTTACTATCTCTCCAACAGATGCCACATTATGCCTCCAACACTCACATACACACAAACATACATCACCATCAAACCCGTTCACATCTGCCCATATGTGCTTAAATCAGTTGTCAGTGAATCTCTCCAGCAGAGTTTCAACTCCACCATTCACAGTAGTCTTTATAAAAGCATCTAACAAGCTGCAAGTTATTTGTCAGTGCACATAGGTCACTGTTTTCTATCTTTATTTGTGCTAAACTAAACCGAGATCATGCAGATATAGATGTGAAATATTATTTACTTTGTAACACAGCATGCCAGTGTGGTCCCCGGTCTTCTGCACCCCAGTGGTAGCTGCTGTAATTTCTCAAATGGCTCTGCTGCAGAGGTACATATCTAAAAAAAAAAAAAAACCCTTGAATCTTGTAGCCAGCATGAACAAACTCACATGTATATTTATGCTATACACTTACAGCCACCAGAACAGGAAGAAAGTATTGGAAGTAACAGGTCATTATTTCAATCTCAAAATGGATTTTTCACGTTGAGCAACCGAGCATGTCACAGTTGCTAACATATATTGTCAGAAACTACCAAGATCTTATGTTTATGGTGCTCTACTGACTTGAAGTGAGTGTGTGTATGTGTGTGTGTGTGTGTGTGTGTGTGTATGTGTGCGTGTCATGAAGAGTTGGTTTGGCCGAGTGCCATGCAGCTGGAAGCCATCATAGAACCAATTACTTTCTGTCTTTTGCTCTCCTTCGCTCTCCCTCTTTCTTCCCTTCTCTCTCTTTCTCTCTGTCGTTCTCTTCATCTCTCTCTTCTGTTCCCATTTTCTCTGTCTGTCTGATTTTAATTCTGCAGGCCTGTCTCTTTGTGAGCCAAGACTTGGCTTCACAGTTAACCCCTTAATTTTGCATTCACTCACATCTTCCTTGCACCAACTGATATAACCCATCACCACCAAACGTGCTTCCTCATCCACCTTTCACCAATCATCTCCATTCCCTTCTTTCATCTAAACTACTTTACCTCATCATCCTCTTAAAAATGTCGGCCTTTCAGCCTTGACTTCTCCTCATCTTGTTCAGTGACTCTGGTTATTGATTCAGATGTGAAATGTTTGTAAGCTTGCACGTCCTGCCAACATGGCGTAGGGACCAATTTACAGTAACATGTTTGAGCTGCAGCTCATGTCATGAGTGAAGGGCGGCAAGAGTGTAAACACTGATTACAGATCGTGTACTGAATGAATGTGTCACCAGAGGGAAACACACAGCCACACACACACACACACACACACACATACACATACACAGACAGAGAGAGAGGCTGTGAAGGATGGAGGAAGTGGGAGAGTTAACAGTGTAAACAAATGAGGAGTGTAATGAGGATAAAGCACTGCTGTGAACAAGTGAGCCTTTGTCTTCACACATACCTGCTCTCTCTCTCTCGCCTCTCTTGCTGTCTGCCTCTCTCTCTCTCTCTCTCTCTCTCTCTCTCTCTCTCTCTCTCTCTCTCTCTCACTCTCTCTCTCACACACACACACACACATACACACACCAACACATAAACGGCTGTATCATGTTTAGGTTTCTGGGAAGTGCAGTTTATTGAATGTTTAAGAAGGGAAACAGAATCCAGCATTTCATTGAAAGTGAGTGAGTGAGACACTTAATGATGTTTTTCAAGTGGCGATGCCAATGCAGAGTTTTTTTTCCCTCAATATTCTCAACCTGGCTATTACTTTTGCAAAGCGAAAAGGCAAAAAAAATATATATACACAAACATTTATTTTCCCAGTAGCTGGTGAAAAGTCACATTTTTTTTAATTCACGTCTAAAAACGATTTATAACTGCTTGTTTTGTTTAACACAGACATTCACATTGCATAAAAAGCCCGCTAAGTGAAACCATCAACTACAGGTTAATCCTTGTAATTTGACCAAGGTAAGCTTTTAAGTTCCTCTAACAGTTGTTGGCTTAAAGCCCCATACCACAACCACATTGGGTTTTATATTGTTAGATTTAGTTTCACACTATTGCTATCAGTTCAATGCCATATGATACGTTGGGGGTTGTCATTTTATTTAGCTAATTTCATGGTCATCCTCAGAAGAGAGCGGGAAAAACGGTGCATAGATCCCGAATATTTTCAGTGATTCTACTGGACTCTGACTCCAGGGATGACACAGCTGACGGAAGCATGAGAAAGGCAGTGACAGTGGAAATCAATGGCTGCCTGTAAGTGCAAGAGAAATATATTCATATATCTAAAGCTGTATAGCATACATATGGAAATGGTCAGCAGAAATGTAAAGCAAATGAGTTACAGTCCATATAAAGGCAGTTCTGAGATTTCTTTCAAAATACATTAAATATGTTGGAAAATAGTTGCTGAAAACATGTGAAAAGACTTTGAACAATATAATACTGAAGTGTGGAGTTAGTTTTCAGTCCAGGATTTTTTGGGCGGTCCTAAAGGGTGGCTCGATGACACGCTGAGGCCACCCTGAGCATAGCCCTGCACCACTAGCAGAGAGATAGAGATTAATTCATCTCGCTCGCAGTGTTTCAAAGTTAGTCATGTCATTTTCTGAACTCATCTGACACGTTTCAGTCCCTTCAAAATGGCTGCTTGAGCGGTCACACGAGTGGGTGTGACTTCAGCACATTCAGCAGACACGCCCCCACAGTCCTGGAGCCGCTCCTGCTCATTTTTACCTGATTTTGACACCTAATTTAATAAACTTGTCGATATTTTTAATCATTCAAATTTATAACACTTTTTTCTTTGGTCTGACAAACACATATTTATTCTTACTTTCCACAAACTTTAAAGAACTAAAACTTTCAGAAACCACTGCTTTGGTCCTTTGAATTCATACAAGTGAGAACAAGGAACAGTTGAAATTGTTGAATTAGTGTGAGGCTCCACAAATGCTGAGTTATTTGTCTTACTCCTTTTGTTGTTTGGATTGTTTGAGTCTGTTTGAAAAGAACACATAAGGATAGAAATGTGGCAAATGTGGCAATATTGTACAGTTTAGGATTAAAACACGGTGGCAGATAAGGATATTCTATGAGTTTTATTTAGATTTTTAACATACTGTAACACTCCCTTGTTCCCATGAAAAGATTGATGGCTAAATCTCTCTGTGATTTAAAAGCAACATAAAAAGCAGCTATGTAGATAGTGAAGTGAGTCACTATGGTGCCATTATTACATCTGGAAGACATGTGACATATAATATAGAAGGATAAATAATGTTTTTCTTTTTATGTTCAGATGATGAGGGCTTACTTTTGACATTGTTTTGAAAATGTTTAACTTTATGATACAGGTGTTTTACAGCATTAAAAAAAAATGTTTATTCTATTGAAAAAGATTTTTTCAACAGCAGACATCTATCCTCTCCACTGTCAGTGTGTTTAAAGAAACAGGCTACATGACAGATTTTATGTTGAAGCTCCTTCAGAGGAAAAGGCGCCCAAAATATTTGACCATTTTTGGCCATTTATGTCTAAATTTATAAAGTGCAAAAATGCAGAGAATTTGCTAAGAGTGCTGACAAGTAGTTGCGTTGAGCAAACAAGCGCACACACACACACACACACACACACACAGGTGTTCATTAAAGAGAAGAAGAGGGATATCACATTAACTGGCCCCGTGTTACCTAATTATTTCAAGCAAATTATGTTTTTAAACTGAACAAATATTAACGGCATTGATTTCAGAACAGAAAGAATGCAATATCAGCTACTTCATGTAGAATATTAGAGCAAACATATAAGATTATTTATTGCACACATTTATGTTCTTATGAATAGAAACTGTATCTTAAACTTTTCCTTTCGCACATGCACTTTAATCTTGATTTAATGACCAATGTCCTTTCAGTATTGTGGTGTTAAACCGCATCTCACATGAAGTTAAAAAGTAACCTATCAGGCTGAAAAGCGGAGCTTCGCTGCCCTCTTTGGTGGAAAGTATGCTCTGTTTTACCTGGGACCACACCCAGCAGTGATGTTACAGTGTACTGTAATACACCCTAAAGTACACTTCTACATCACCGAAGCAAGTTATAACTACTGGGGGTCAGCACAAACCTCCCTCTGTCCCGGGAGTTTCCTGAAATTTCTGACCATGAAATTACACTTGTGTGGGTTAGTAACAGTAACAGCAATTAATGAGTATCAGCTAATTTCAATCCTGTTGTTGTTTGTATTTTGCAGTTTGTTTATGTCCCCTGCAGCTTTAAACCTGATACCAGGTTTTCCAGACAGAAAGTTACAAATGAAAGTGACAGCACATAAGCAAGAAGACTAACAAAACAAATCAGACCAACCATCATACAAAGAATGTCTCACTGTGCTGAAAGAGGCCACTCATTCTGAAAAAGGGGCAAATAGTAACAAGTAACACACTTCTACACACACACACACACACACACACACACAAACACACACAGATGGAGATGTGGCCGGGCGTCAGTCCAGATGCTCCAAGAGAAGGAAACTCACATTCTTGTGATGGGGAGTCATCAAGTATCAGGTTCCATAGACTCTGGCAGAGGCTGGAGAGCCCCCTCACCACCTACCACCCCACACACACTCACACATACACACACAGAAACAAACACATAGGGGCATACTTTGTAGCCCCATCCTTTTTGTGTGTGCATGAGGGTGGGTTAGCTGTATGAAAACACAGAATTGCTGCCTTTTCTAATCTTGTCAGATCTGTTTCTGTAGAAGAAAGAAGTGTGTGAACCACCGTGCAGCTTGGTCTGATTAGTTTCCTTTCGTGAGAGTTTGAGAAAACCTCCTCAGCAGTGAAGAAGCTGCTTAAATACAACTGATCTATAAAAATGTGTTGGTTTGATCCAACGTGAGGTCTACAGGTCAAGTGATCACGGAGGTAAATAAAGACACATGTAATATTTTTATGTTTCCACTAGATGTCCCTGTCAACCTGCTCTTCTTGAGGCGACTGACGTTCAAGTCTCTGAGACCAATGTTCCAAAAACATGAGTGTATCTACGTTATTGTAATCTGACTGATTCCTGGTTATGTGTAATCAGTTACTACCCAGCTGATTTAACAATAACAATCACTCCAGTGAAAGATACTTTTACCACTACATCACTTTAGCTCAATTCACTGTAACTCAATGAACATTAACTGACCTGTTAGGTAAAGCAAATACAGGAAGACAATGAATTAGAAACATGTAACTTTGCGTCATGAAAGCTTGTACCTGGATGCTAAATGGAAGAAGTGGTTAAATCTTTTCACTTGGAAAAAACGATGAGCACTCAATAACATCAGCAGAGCTGTTATATACAAACCTAAAGATTTAACTTCACAGTGATACTTTGAGGATGTTGAAGTGTTGCTCTCTGTAGTTTCCAGCCACTATTTATGTTTTCATGTTATCCAAGTGGACCAACATGTGAAATTACACTGTTTGATTACTAAAACTATGAACGTATTTGTCTCTTTTAAGGGGAAATATGTAGTTACAAATGGTAAAACATAACTATGTAACATCAATCAATCAGACTTTATTTGTACTGCACTTTTCATACATGTACATGTAACACAACACAGAGGCTTCACACAAAAAACACCCCAACACCCACTGCCCACCCCCAAACCTCCACCCCAATAATATAATAATAAAATATACAGATAGCTAAAAATAAAGGTTAAGAATAAATCAATCTAACTTAAACCCTATAGAGAATAAGAAGGAGTGGAAGAAATGGAGTGGGAGTTGTGCAAGAGCTAAAGAGGAGGAGATGGTTAGGAACCTATTTATAGGAATGTCAGAACTGGCATGGTTGAGGTGTGGTCCTTCATCAATGGTCAAATGCAAAGGTAGGCCATGATGTCTCATGCTGAAAGCTTTATTGAAGCTTCAAAGAAAATTGAGAATTTATCAGTACACTTGTCTCAATTTGGAATAAGCTCTCCTCCTCTGGCTTGTCCTCAGAATACAGTAGTGCCACAATTGCTCTATGTCCCTAAATGGTCAGTAATCTACAAACAAGGAAATATGTTCATACTTTTAGTGGTCCAACATTGTTATCTGACTCTGTGGAGACTTCTGCGTTATCTGTTGGAGTGAGACAGTCCTGTCCTCAGTTACCAGAGCAATGATCAGAAAGGCGCCTGCTTTCCTAAACACAAACATATTGCTTTGTATCTCAAGAAGAGAAGTCAGCACGCTCATAACAATCTAAGATTTAACACTGCATCCCTGCAGTGACCTCAAGACATATTCTTGACGCTGTTTAATCCACATTTCTGACTCACTAGAATAGAAAATTTGCTCACAGTCCCGCTCCTGAAATGATGCTAAGAGTTTTCAAGAGAAGGTGTGGCCAGTTGCTTACCAGGAATAACTCTCAACCATTCCTGGAAAGACTTGACTTTCTGGACACAGGTTTGTTTTTCATTCCATTTTCAAGTCTAAAATTCAAGATAAAATAATGACTTGAAATCTTTTTGGCCATAACCCTCTTTTTCAGGCTCCTCCTCTTCCTTCATCAGTGATGACTAGATGTCTACAGCAGCAATCAATGTGATCATCAGCTCTGTAACTGTACTATAATTGTATTTGACGACTAAATAAATGCTAAAGGGACAAACACACCCCTATGTTCTTATCCATTGTCCATCTGTAAGTGTGTGTGTGTGTGTGTGTGTGTGTGTGTGTGTGTGTGTGTGTGTGTGTCTGCTGATATCATGGATATCATGTGATGATGTGCAAAAAAAATAAAACAATATTTACAAATGTTACCAACAGAAACTGAAATACAGGGGTGGAAAGTAATTAAGTACAATGATACAAGTACTATACTTAAAGGTCCAGTGTGTAAGATTTAGGGTGCTCTATTTACAGGATATTACATTTTTATTGACACATAATCCCCAGAATGTTTGCACATTTCTCAACCACTGTTGTTCGACAAGGAGAGGGTGAGGTGTTGCGGTTGCAACTACACGGTTAGATGCCACTAAATCCTACACACTGGTCATTGTCGGAGGGAAATATTGAGCGTTGTACTCCATTTTACATTTTATTTGACTTGAAAAACCGGCCAGTATGTACAAACATCATTCTTGACATACAGTACATTTTTAAGTGTGTGTTGTGCATTAACTTGAAACTTTAGTGCGCAACAAAGGTAAATTTATGACCTGTGACATTCTAATAGTTTCTCCTTATGTAACAGAATTGTTGGTTCAAGCAAAACGCAAATGTGAGTATTTTTTTTAAACTGAAACAAATTTACAAATCATTCAAAATGATGAATAATCAGAAAACTCTTTAATCTCTCATGATTATTGGTTTCTGATCAATTGTATGTTATTCTTAAGATTAATGTTAAAATCAGTCTTTAATGATTCAATTAAAAAGTCCCAATAGGCCCTCTTCTTTGTAAATATAGGGAAACAGGCCTTTTTCAAAGCAGGCATTTTCACTATTGTCATAGTAGGAAAAGGTGTTACTAACAACATTAAGAATGGCTCTAAGCGCTTTGAGTGGTCAGAAGACTAGAAAGGCGTAAGTACAGTCCATTTACCATTTACCATCTTTTGATCCAGGAGCTCTAAACTAAACCCAAAATTGGAGAAAAATGCCCATCAAATGCCCAAAGATGATGATGATGATGGTCAAAACAATGATATTAAATTCTGATATAAACCAGAGAAAAGCTGCAAAATCCTCAAAACCATCAAGCTGGAAATGGAGAATGTTTGGCATTTACACAAACATTGCTGAAATCACCGTGCATTTTATTTCCTTGTCAGAATCTATTGCACCTACAATGCAACTTGATTGCTAACAGGTCAGTCTAAGATTCAGATGTTATGCTCGTAGCAGCTAATGAAGCCTTAGCCGCTAGTTTCAGGCAGAAAAAGGATGACTGGATGATGAACTGTTTTTACATATGCAGTAGTACTTACCTCACTCTCACGTGTAAAATTGGTGGAGTTACCCTTTACTGTAAGTTACTCCTTGAGGACTAATGACAGTAGGTCTAACCTGAAACACCCACAGGTCAGAAAGCAACAGTAATATATGTGGAATGCAACACCACGAAGAGTTAATTTCGTCAGTGTCAGTTTGTCAGTGTAGGCAGAAGTGACAGAAATTTTGTGTTGGGGAGTGTGTCTAGAGAGACCTGGGTGTGGCAAAGATTATCACCAGTGATTCCTGCAGAGATTGAGCAGAAAAAAGGGTAGGGTTTTCTCTGTGTCTGTTGCTATAAAAGCCTTCAGTGGAAATCTTGGTTGTACAGCTCGAGAGAAGCTGGCAACTCATGCAACCTATGCCTATTCTCGTACATATGCTTGGATCACACTCCACAAAGGTAGGAGCACTTATAAGTGTCTGTTAAAGACCCTGGACCAGGTTAGTAAAATTATGTTGATTGATGATTAATTCAAATTCAGTTAATTCAGATCATTGATCATAGCGGAGCAATATACTTTAGTGACTTAATGATGTTTTGTATAATAATCAATATTTAGTGGCTGTCAGTTGATTTTGATGAAGTCTTCTCTGTCTCAGCCACAATTAAATAATATAGTTTTTTATTGTAATATATTTTAAATTTTCTTTCAAATTGATTTTTCATGCAAGTTGATAGAATAAGTGCATACTAAAATGTGCAGTTTTGCATAATTTACATTGGACGATTAAACAAATATAAAAACTTATAAGTAGTGATAATGTTCTGCTGAGTGACGCCTTCTCTCCTTCAGGATATTCAGCAGAATATCAACAGTTCCACTTTTGTTGCACTTACCACCACCTCTACTGCCACCACCTCTGTTGTAAGTTACTGTTCACAGTCTAGACGTGCATTATAAGTAAAATGCTGTGTGTCCTCACAATTAAATTCTCTAATTTTGTAAAACCATAATGGTGGCTGAAGGAGCTCCAGCCCCTCATGGCACAGCCTGACCTGTCGTCTGAACATGACAACTCCCAGGAGGACAGGAAGGAAAAGGAGCCTGTGCAGCCAAGACTGCAGAGGGCCAGAGCCTGCCTCTTCAAGGGAGTCTCCTACTTCTCTGGAGACATGGAGGTGTTTGGAAAATGGATGGAAAGTAAGCTGACAAAGATTATTTTCACTGAGAAAATTCTATCCTGATCCACACATACACATACACTTTATGATACTCACTGTACCTTGCTTATGTATAATTATAAACCAGTGGCCACATGATGTCTTTGTCAAATTATTAGTTGAATTATGATAAATAACAATCAAGAATGTGCTGTATGATATATATGCACAAATGATTATGACTTTTTGACAGTCTTTAAATAATGTAAAGTAGTTTTTGCACAGAGTCAAATTGATTTCTTACCCACTGCTGCTGAGAAGACTACAACTCACACAATATTCAGTGTAGGAAGGCTGTTAATCAGTACTAGAAAAATGCTTATGCTTTCTGTCTGCTCACTCTCTCCATCCCCCAGAGCAGTTTCTATTGCTGCAGTTGCTCGACTGGGTTTTGCGCGGAGCTGCTCAGGTGATGTTTGTCAACAATCCTCTGAGCGGCCTCATCATTTTCGCTGGTCTCATTCTCCAGAACTACTGGTGGGCTCTCAACGGATTTGTGGGCACGCTCTTTGCCACCATTTCTGCACTGATTCTGCAACAGAACAGGTTTGAATACTACTTTTTCCACAAAAAATACTATTTTAATAATAAATTAATTAATTCAGAATCAAATGTTACTGTATATATCAAATGTTTGAAACATTCTGAATCCCATACCTTATTGACACTGTGCGTACCAAACATATTTTGGGACATGCTATAAATAGCAGGCCAGTGTACAGTAAGTACCAAGTATGCTGACATGAAACATAAAGGTGTATGATTGCTCTGACAGTAAAAGGTGAACTGGTAATGTAGAATGTGTTTACTTTAATGGGTTGTACAACAGGAAAATTTACATTTTTTAAAATATTTTTTTCTCAGGGGTGCAATAGCTGCAGGCCTATATGGTTACAATGGCATCCTGGTGGGTCTACTGATGGCTGTGTTCTCCAAAGCGGGAAACTGGTACTGGTGGCTCCTGCTACCCAACATCTTCATGTCCATGATGTGGTAAGCAACTAGACTGACCAATGGTTAAATGATACGGTATATTCATATTAAGAAATGAGAGGTAGATGTAAGAAAGTTGATAAATGAACTAAACCATGACGTAAAATGTCAAAACTGATCAGTATGACCAAATAAATGTCATGATTTTAAATGTCTCAGCTCAGGTTTAAAGAAGGTTTGTGCTTCTAGATCCAGTAGCTTCAGTCAATCATCGCTTATCCAGTTAGCCATAAAGCAAACCAATGATTAATTAATTAATTATGTCAGTTAACTTGAAAGAACAGACATCACAGTCAAACGTGAGTTAAATGTGAATTAAATCAGATACCTGTGATATTTTCTCCTTGTCTTTCAGCCCAGTTGTGTCCAGTGCCCTAGCATCTATTAATAGTCGCTGGGATCTGCCAGTGTTCACGCTGCCCTTCAACATCCTGGTGTGTCTCCACATGGTTGCCACCGGCCACTTCAACCACCACTTCCCCCAAGTCCTCATTCAGCCTCGCTCAGAGCTGCCCAACATTACCTGGTCTGAAATCGATTTACCCAAGGTAAGTGACAGACCAGGATTTATGTGTGTTACCTCTCTTAACATATCTCTCTGTGGGCTGGTATGCTGATGGTCCATGATGTCTTTCAGCATTACTAATTTAGACAGGTTCCTCAGCTCTTTCTATGTCAGAAAAGGTCCTCTGATCTTTGACCTCTGTCCAACAACAGTAAATCATTTCAAGGGGCTTAACCTAACCTGGATATCACTCTGGCTAATAGCTCTTTGGGTTGTTAACTATGCTACATATGTGGTATGTAAGTTGTTTTGTACGGGTGCATCATCGGTAACAGGGGATTGACTGAGATCTAAGTCAACCTATCAATCAGGCTGAGGGGAACATGAGGGGAAAAGGCTGTTGTGGGGTGTTAGCCATGCTTAACCTCTCTGTCTGTACTTTACTAGCTGTTCATGTCAGTGCCTGTGGGAATTGGCCAAGTCTACGGCTGTGACAATCCCTGGACAGGAGGAATCTTCATCATCTCACTCTTCATCTCCTCCCCCATCACCTGCGCTCATGCCGTCCTGGGATCTGCTGTGGGCATGGTTTCTGGTAAGAGGAGCAGACACTACCTTGTCAGGCAGTCAATATAGGAAGGGTTACAATAACAAACACAAAAGTAAAAGTAATTCTGTCTCAGCACAATTTATTTTTGCTTCCTCACATGCTTTCAGAACAAATTTAAGCCATCTTAATTATGTTCCAACTCAAAGATGATGCCAAAAATATTCATTAAATCTGCAGAATAATCAAAAATAAGATAATTTGGCACTTTCTTGATGGCTGTGAATGAATATTTTGCAGGCCTGGCTCTGGCAGCTCCTTTTGGAGACATTTACTTTGGCCTCTGGGGATACAACTGTGTGCTAGCCTGCATTGCCATTGGAGGAATGTTTTATGCCCTCACCTGGCAGGTGCACCTGCTTGCCATCACATGTGGTAAGTAGAAACCCGGAAGATAAAAACATGAAAATGATCTATTCAAGACAGAAAGATTACATTCCATGCAACCATGTGCAACATTGGTATTCACATGAACGCCATCTCACATTATCACTTCCTTTGCAGCCTTTTTCTGTGCATACCTCAGCTCTGCCATTGCAAATATTATGTCCGCAGTAAGTACACATTTTCTCCCATTTACATATCTGCTCATGATATAAAAGTGTATATAAAAGTTCAATAAACATAAAATTACTAACTGCAACGTGATATTTTTCATCTACAGTTTGGTCTGCCAGCCTGCACCTGGCCTTTCTGTCTCTCTGCCCTTACTTTCCTCCTATTAACCACGGGGACCAATAAGATTTTCAAGTTGCCTCTGGCCAAAGTCACCTACCCCGAGAAAAACCTGCGCTTCTTCTGGAAGCTGAAGAAGCAGGAGAAAATGGAGAAGGCTGAGAAAGAGAGGAAAGAGAGGGAGGAGCAGCAGAAAGTCACCGAAGAAGAGATAATACTAAACGAGAAAGAGAAACTGAGGATAGAGATCGAAAGAATGGAAAAAGGAGAAGTAGCAAGTGAGGCATCAGAGGGTAGAAATGGTGAGACACATGGCGAAGACCAGGCATCTGGGGTAGAACAACAGAGTACTGAAGAAGAAGAAGAAGAAGAAGAACCCAATGATCTAACCGAGGTTGTTCTCACTGATTATGTTTAATAGCTTCAGTCCTGCAGAGAGAGAGAGATAATACACCAATGGCACTTGGTAGTGGCAATTGTATGAAAAAAAATGTTAACGAGTCTGTATCACTACTTTAAAATGAAAAACTGGCAGTTCTTCTTTCTGAGTCCAGCTGATGTTTTACTGGATGATTTGTTAAACTTATTATGTCTGTAAACTTTGTTTATATAATAAATGTAAAGATTTTGTAAATATTTTGTAAAATATAAAGTATTTTCTCATCATCAGTTTGTGTTTTATTCAGTGTTGTCTGAAAATACATGAATTGAAATTGAATATTGAACCTCTAAATCGCTTCAAGGTACCTGACGTGCTCACTTACCTAGATGTCACTCTGGCTAATAGCTCTTGGGTTATGGTTAAGGTTAACTATGCTACATATGTGGTATGTAAGTTGTTTTGTACAGTAACATCATCAGTAACAGGGGATTGACTGAGATGACATCCAACCTAACAATCAGGTTGAGGGGAACATGAGGGGAAAAGGCTGTTGTGGGGGTAGGAATGATGAGACACATGGCGAAGACCAGGCGCCTGGGGTAGAACAATAGGCAATAAGAAGAACCCAATGATATAACCAAGGTCGTTCTCGCTGATTATGTTTAATAGCTACATTCCTGCAGAGAGAGAGAGATAATACACCAATGCCACTTAATTGTATGAAAAATGTTAATGAGTCTGTAATTATTCTTCTCAGAGATGAGTTTTCCTAATAATTTTATTACAAATCTCTAATAAGTCTGTATCATGTATTTTTTTAAACAATGATAATTACTCACAAATTTAATTGTGTTTCAACTGCACACTTGCACACAGCTGCATACAGTATAGCTTGTGTTCAGGTCTTCTCTGTGCCCTTATCCTGTCAGATTATATCTCAAATTATAATCTAAACTTAAAAAATAACAAGGTATTTACGTTTTCTCACAGAAATGAAGTAATATAGGAGTACAATATAAATTTATTTATTACACCCCTTAAAACTAAGAAGGTCTCCCAAACCCCTGTGACGCTCTGGTAGGCAATCCTATCCTTAGGTTACACAGGGTCACGCAATGTATATACTGTAGTAGTTGTTTGGCTTTGCTTGAGGACAGCAGGTGCCAGTCTATCTCAACGTTGTGGTGACCATGGTCGACCAGGGTTGCCTTCCTAGACATAATAGATAGCTTGCCGTTGACGTTTCTTTAACATAAACAGACAACAGTGTCTCCAGACTAGAATGTTCTGACAGTAACACTAACATGGGTAAATACATTCTCTTTGACTAGTTCTGGGCGTATAGTATTTGTGGTGTTATCTGTAGGGGTTTAAAGTCTAACCACCAGCATGAGTTCGGGAGAATGTGAGACCGAATCAGGCACTTCTGATGTACTTTGTGAGTGTCTCTAATTCTCCTTGGCCAAGCTTCCATAAGTACTACAGCATAACACATCAGAGGCTCCTGAACACTTCCTTCCCTCCTGACCTCACCATTGACCATTGAGTTCAGCAATTTCTCCACAACAGCAGCAACTTAACATAGAGACATAAGGGATCCCGGGTCTTTCAGTTGCTTTTCTGTTGCACTGGCTTTCAGTGTATAAAATAACGGAGTGGGACTCTATGTCCTAGGGTTGGAGAGAGGGTTTTGGGTTAGCTGTAACCTGCGTTGTTGTACTTCTTGTGCTACTGCTAGTGTTTTTGTGTTATCTGTCTGTAGTTTTAGCTAATGGAACAAATGGTGCTCTCTAATACCCAAGAATTTGCTGAGTTTTCCTCTCGTGTGATGAAAACAGTTACATTTAGAGTACACTTACTTCAGTTTGACCTGTTCTTCATCTTGTACTGTGCTAACAACACTTTTAGACCTTGTACTAACTTTCGTAGATAAGTTAATAAAGCAAAGTAAGTCACTAAATGTGACTTTTAAAATACGAACAATATGTTCCACTGACCCCCTGAGTGAACAGGAGATCTGTGCATTTATTTGTCTCTCTGGTCTGGTGATGCTGGTTCAGTTTCACAATGTGCTGTAACATTCCAGCTCTTAATGAAGCGTGTGGTTCCTGATTTGGAAGATTGTACAGTTTACTTGGATGATATAATCTACTACCATGTAAGCGTCCAGTATGTTCAGCAGATTTAAGCTTTAGCTTACTTTTAAGCATGGTTACCACTGTCTACAATCCATCAGTCAAAATGTGAGTTTGCTAAAGCCATAATTACATATCTATATTTGATGTTTGGGAAAGGAAAGTGATGAAAAAAAAGTTATGTTTATCTGTCACCATGAAAAGATTGGTTTATGTTTTTCACAGATATTATGGATTACTATTGCCCCTTTGGCTCCTTTGACGCCTTGTTAAAAGCACATATATCGGGTCAAATGTCACCTCCCACAAACATAGCACCATCTGCCCTGCTGATGGTGTAACTTTTTTTGTTGCGCTGCGCTGCTGCAAACGCATGATCTGGAGCCTGATAAACCAGTTTTTAACAATACTTTATTGAAGAAGAAGACAATGTAGCAGCATGTTGTATACAAATAGAAAAGTAATAAACAAGACATTTTCAGTATTTACATTGTTGCATCTCCTTAAAGGGGCTCGGTGGAAATATGTAGTCAAAAAAATAATTGATTAATGCTTTCCAATGTTATTTTTTCTAAATTTAAGAAAGACATCACATCATGTGTTCAGGATTTAGATGCTGGAGGTTGAAAGGATTTCCACAACAGAAGAATTCCTCTGTGTGCATTTAGGGATATAAAAAAATGATAAATTAGTTTGACATTATTTTGTTATGGTGAAATTGGGATTGGTATTATCACAGAAACATTTTTTAATATGTAATGTACCTAGGTAAGCCTTGTTATAGTGAACTCTATGAAGCACTATAAACTAGATGAGGCTTAGTTAACAGTTTAACTAACTTTAGGGTCATAGAGGTATGAGACATGACTCTTGGCATCAGTATCAGTCATAAAAAACAAGAATGAAATGTTTTCTAAAGAAGGTGGGGTGACCTGTGTGGTTTTAAGAGTGTGTATGACTTGTTCATGGGACAATAGGTAGGTGGGACATGATTTCAGGAAATGTTCTACACCTGTATACGTATGTGATCTGATTTCAGGAAATGTCATACACCTTGATTTCAGGAAATGTTGTATTTTTAACCAGTTTGTTTTGTAACCAGGATTAAAAACCTCTTTTTCAAGGGAGTCCTGGCCAAGACAAACAGCAGCACAAATAAGAACAGGTTAAACCAAAACAGACACAAGACACACAGGCAATATTACAACACGTAATATGTCTAAAATGCTAAAAGTACAATACAAGCCATGAAATCAACAACATCAGCTAAAACAACAACACCTCGATGATTCATTCTCTAGGTCTTTCAATATGGATTTAAAAGCATTCAAAGAGATCAGATCTTTGTGTTTTAAAATATTCTGTAAAACATTCCAGTCAGAGGGTGCTGAGTATCCAAACGCCCTCTTCCCTAGCTCAGTACGAACATCCTTCCTTCTCTAGCTCTTTTCCCTGTTTTCCCCTCCTTTGTGTTTCTTGTCTCTGGGCATGACCTCGGGTTCCCTCACACCCGCCTGGAAACCACACAAGCACCTCATCAACTAATCCTACCCGTGCTGCATAATAACCTGGTTCAACCTTCCAGAACATTCAGTCTCCCTGGTGGTAACAATGTTTTTTGGGGAACTTTGCTACTCTGAGATTTTTTTTTACCTTTTTAAACTAATTGTAGACACCGGCGCTGGCTCTCTCAGCTGCACTGCACATTCCCTCGGTGTTACTTTTTAAAACGAGATTCAGTCTACTGTTGGTGTTTGCACCTGAGTCTGCTAACATTCTCATGAACATCTACATGTGAAGAGGTTGGGCTTCAGGCCCATTAAATGGCCATGAAGAGCAGTCTCTCTCTCTCTCTCTCTCTCTCTCTCTCTCTCTCTCTCTCCCCCTATGCCTTTCTTTCTTGTATTAAAGTTGTCTTATCTGTTCCAACACATTTACACAACAGGTGCAAGCAGGACAGGCTGGTAGCTTACAGCAAGAAACTTCTCCATGATATTACATTTCAGTGTACTGTGACTCTAGCTGTGTGCTTTCAAAATGTTTTGACGTGAACATTTGTGTGGTATTTATAAAATCATCTCATAATATCATATGATATGGACTCCCTTGAAAAAGAGATCTTTAATCTCAATGGGACCTTTTCCTGGTTAAATAAAGGTTTAATAATAAAATGATATATGCACACAGTCAAGCTACAAACTAGGCTACTTCCCATGATTCCTGAAAATATAATAAATATGAGATACAAGGTTTTCTGCAGTGAGATTATGTGACCCTGACCTTTCTAGAAGCTTGCAGAGCCTTCTCTTCCTCAATCCAACTGGGTGAGATACGGTATGAAGATAATACTGTTGAAGATCCGATAACCACGTACAAAACAACTTTCCAGAAGTTTCCTGACCTGAATTACCAAAAAACTGCAAAGTTGTACATCTCTGACTGACTCTGAATGATGTGTAGCAGTGTGGCAGATTTTTGACCTCATGCAGCCCTGAACAGCATGACTTATAGGGTGAGAACTATTGAGCAAGAGTCAATTTAAAATGTGCAAACTGGGAGCGCAGGTTAGCTCAACGGGTAGAGTGTGCGCCCCATGTATGAAGGCTCAGTCCTTGCCACAGCACACCAAAAAAGATGTGCAAACTGGATTCATGGACATTAACATGAAGAATATTATATAAGAATAATTTTAACACTGGATGCAGATAACAGCTGTGGTTCATCTGGTCTGCAGCTTCTTACAAAACATGTTCCCACATCATCACCTGACTCTGCGGGCTTGAAATGCAGCCACAGTTTTCAGAGCACCAACACTGACGGGCTCATTTCCACTAAACTAAAAACTTTAGCAGCCACATTTCCATTCACATTGCTGGCCTAACAGCCACCATTCGAAGCTAGCAATGTGTTGTTGTGACGCATGTCACGTTTCCTCATTCAAGGACTTCCTCAGAAGACTTTGCACATCAGCTATCACATTTCATGTAATGTTTCATCTCACTGACTCACTGACAAATGGATCACATAGATCAATCTGATGCCCACAGAGCTGAAGTTGCTCAGGTAGGTGAATGTGACCATGACCCGCTGAACAGCATGACTTATAGGGTGAGAACTATTGAGCAAGAGTCAATTTAAAATGTGCAAACTGGGAGCGCAGGTTAGCTCAACGGGTAGAGTGTGCGCCCCATGTATGAAGGCTCAGTCCTTGCCACAGCACACCAAAAAAGATGTGCAAACTGGATTCATGGACATTAACATGAAGAATATTATATAAGAATAATTTTAACACTGGATGCAGATAACAGCTGTGGTTCATCTGGTCTGCAGCTTCTTACAAAACATGTTCCCACATCATCACCTGACTGCGGGCTTGAAATGCAGCCACAGTTTTCAGAGCACCAACACTGACGGGCTCATTTCCACTAAACTAAAAACTTTAGCAGCCACATTTCCATTCACATTGCTGGCCTAACAGCCACCATTCGAAGCTAGCAATGTGTTGTTGTGACGCATGTCACGTTTCCTCATTCAAGGACTTCCTCAGAAGACTTTGCACATCAGCTATCACATTTCATGTAATGTTTCATCTCACTGACTCACTGACAAATGGATCACATAGATCAATCTGATGCCCACAGAGCTGAAGTTGCTCAGGTAGGTGAATGTGACCATGACCCGCTGAACAGCATGACTTATAGGGTGAGAACTATTGAGCAAGAGTCAATTTAAAATGTGCAAACTGGGAGCGCAGGTTAGCTCAACGGGTAGAGTGTGCGCCCCATGTATGAAGGCTCAGTCCTTGCCACAGCACACCAAAAAAGATGTGCAAACTGGATTCATGGACATTAACATGAAGAATATTATATAAGAATAATTTTAACACTGGGTGCAGATAACAGCTGTGGTTCATCTGGTCTGCAGCTTCTTACAAAACATGTTCCCACATCATCACCTGACTCTGGGGGCTTGAAATGCAGCCACAGTTTTCAGAGCACCAACACTGACGGGCTCATTTCCACTAAACTAAAAACTTTAGCAGCCACATTTCCATTCACATTGCTGGCCTAACAGCCACCATTTGAAGCTAGCAATGTGTTGTTGTGACGCATGTCACGTTTCCTCATTCAAGGACTTCTTCAGAAGACTTTGCACATCAGCTATCACATGTCATGTAATGTTTCATCTCACTGACTCACTGACAAATGGATCACATAGATCAATCTGATGCCCACAGAGCTGAAGTTGCTCAGGTAGGTGAATGTGACCATGACCCGCTGAACAGCATGACTTATAGGGTGAGAACTATTGAGCAAGAGTCAATTTAAAATGTGCAAACTGGGAGCGCAGGTTAGCTCAACGGGTAGAGTGTGCGCCCCATGTATGAAGGCTCAGTCCTTGCCACAGCACACCAAAAAAGATGTGCAAACTGGATTCATGGACATTAACATGAAGAATATTATATAAGAATCATTTTAACACTGGATGCAGATAACAGCTTGTCCTCTGGGTGCATGTTTGGAGTCACGCAGTCATACCTAGACAGCTTTATCATGATGTGGCTCCTTTTCAACAAACAAACATTCAAATGGTTACGTGCTGCTCCTTCTGAAAATCCGTTCCTGAAGTGACGATGTTTAAATCACAGTTCTGATCTTATGAATGCTTCCACAGTATTTATGGACCTCTGACCTGTTTCATTAGTGTTTGTTGATATACAGTAATTACAGGGTCATGTCTTGGACATTGAATGTGTTCCTATCCTAATATCTCTGTCACATGCAGGTTATCACAAAATCAGAGACTCAGCCGGCCTTATCAGACCGCCTGTGGAAAGGCTCCTTTTGTAAAAGTGGTAAGACTAAAATTGAATGGCCAGATAGACTGAAAATTTGCCAACTCAGATTAGAAATCTCATGATGACATGGCACATGGTCAGAAATGAATAGCTACTGATGATTCGATTCTTAACCAATAAAAATAACTTAATCCTATCGTAAAGCTTCACAGTATCAAGATTTAGTGTACTTGGTCTTAACTATGACACCTAAAATTGTATTTTACACAGATTATATCACTGTGGTTTTGCATCACAAAGGTCAAAGCTGAACCTCCAGTCCCACACTGTGGTTCATCTGGTCTGCAGCTTCTTACAAAACATGTTCCCACATCATCACCTGACTCTGCGGGCTTGAAATGCAGCCACAGTTTTCAGAGCACCAACACTGACGGGCTCATTTCCACTAGACTAAAAACTTTAGCAGCCACATTTCCATTCACATTGCTGGCCTAACAGCCACCATTCGAAGCTAGCAATGTGTTGTTGTGACGCATGTCACGTTTCCTCATTCAAGGACTTCCTCAGAAGACTTTGCATATCAGCTATCACATGTCATGTAATGTTTCATCTCACTGACTCACTGACAAATGGATCACATAGATCAATCTGATGCCCACAGAGCTGAAGTTGCTCAGGTAGGTGAATGTGACCATGACCCGCTTTGCTGATTGTGTCAACCTGACCTCTTTAGTAAGGCTGCATTGTTCAAATGGTTGTTGTGGTTCCAATAAGGGTTGTGACTAAATGGAGCCAAGAAGTATTGATTGATCGTTCGGCATCTGCGCACATGCTTAGGTATTTTGTTGTGCACGTGACTTGGCCTGATACAGGCACCTGTGAGGCGACAGCAGCCCTGTTGCCACACAGCAAGAAGGCTCCTGGTTTGAACCTCGGGTCCTCTCTGTGTGGAATTTGCATGTTCTCCTCGTGTCTGCGTGGGTTCTCACTGGGTACTCAGCTGGGATAGGCTCCAGCCCCACCGTGACCCTGATGAGGATAAGCGGTTACAGACAATGGATGGATGAATGATCTCCCATACCATCTCTACATAGCTGCTGACTACATTCTACACATAAAGATTGGAGGAGTTTGCAGCATGTGATAGAGGTGTAAAGTAACTCAGTGCATTTACTCAAGTACTGCATTTAACTTAAGTTTCAGCTGTATCTCAGCTATATGAGAGCTACACCCTTCTATATAATCCTTTCTTGCTGTTTGTACCTTTATACAACCAACTGAAGTGCTTGAAGTTCCAAATTTAAGAAGAAAACAAAGATTGCAATAGCTGGGACACTAAAAAATAAACAGAAATGGTTATGTAGTGTAGATGTACACATCTAATCTGTATTATTTGGTAATTCCTGCATAAAAAATGCAATGTGCAAACATTTTTCTAAAAATAGCCTCAAAAAAAGATTAAGAAATTAAAGAAAGTTGAGTTCTAAAGAATGTATTAGAGAACATTACATACAAGAAATACCACAGAAGTGATCTTTAAGAAAAAATATTATGTCTCCATGTTCATGAGTGAGTCTCAGAAGTGTCTCATCATGGCTCTGTATACTGTGAACTTTGTCCAGAATGTGCTATGGATCCTAAAAAATGAGAGTAATGTAGGGAACAATGACAAAATACCACAAAAAAATCAATTTTATGGCAATCATTGAAGGAAAAGTAACTGAGACTAGACAGTTCATGGCCTCTGTGGTGTCTGTCAGGTCTTATACTGCATACAGCATATTTTTCTTCTTTTATTTGAATACAAAGCCTACAATTGTCTTTTACCTTATTTAGTTCAGTTAATTTGCCAAAAAAAAGAAAGTATGAGAGTGAAAATACTGGTGCTAAGATGTCTTCCAGCTGTGTGGAATTCAGCCAAAACAAGTCTTCAAGGCACAAAACATATTTTCTAAAAGACACATAAAAAATACATGTATGTAGAAGGAACAGTTTGCCAAGGTGAACTGGATTGAAATACACTAAATAGTTATAAAAATCACTTTTTTTGTGGTTTTGTTCTTTTTTTGCAGACTTGACAAACAGGAATTATCCACAACTTGTAAAGCAAGAATGAGATACATCATTAGTTAGTTTCAAGAAGAGCTAGAAAGACCTCTGGTGGTACAACTGAGAAGCATCATGTATAAGGCATTTTATTGTAAATCAAATTAACCACCCACACTGTATTTAGAGAGTATCCTCCCAGTTGTGATTTAGAGGTTTTCCAGCTTGGTATTCACAATATATATTTTTAAAAGCAACAATCAACGTTTATTACTTCCATCTTCAAACATGACAAATGTTGATGAAACTGTATGAGGAGGGAAAGCTATTAAGTCATTCAAGTCATTAAAACCTTCGACTGAAGATGGTTTTAAGTCGATGACCCACCTCGGGGCTCTAAAAGCTTTCTTGAACAGCAGATTTTGTTCTGATATTCTTTGACTTCATTATTAAGATTCCTTCATCTGTGGGACCTTGCGTAGACAGTGTACTTTATACCGAATGATCTCACTGCAATTAAATTTGGCATGGCTCGACTCCAAGAAACACAAACACAAACCCAAAATGTCTACCATTTCAAAATCGATGCCAAGGAATTTGGATCCAGCTTAACTTAATTTGGACTGTCACTGTTTGAAAAGTGTTATTTCAGCCAGCAATTACAGAATTATTGTGACTCAAATCAACCTCGACATAACTGGTAATTTTGTGTTGATGGGCGGCACAAAAACACTTTTTGAATTAGGTAAAGTCTGGGAGCTGAAAACACTTTGTATGTTACCTAAAAAGAAAAATTCAACATCTTCAGAAAACAACTTTTATTTATATTTTGTTCACATGTAAAGCAACATAGTTTCAAAAGCATCTGCAGCATTTCATCCCAGTGCAAAAACAAAGACAATCTGATTGGGTTTACTACATGTGGTACTCAACTATCATAAACCGGCTACATAACTAACTTTGACTGAACCCTGCACCTGAATGACATCAGTCAACATTCGTCTCTGAAAGCTTATTGCAACTGACTTCATACATCTTCATAGTTTCTAATCAAAATATGGTGGAAAACCAAAGCATCTCAATAGAGCGGATTAATTAATCTGATTGCTGGCAGCTGGAAAAGTGTTGAAGACTGACGACACTTTTTCCACAATAAAACAGTGTGAATGACCATTAGCCAGCACATGAAAGTATAGGATGTGTCTTTAAAAGGCAAATGACAGTATGTAAAACCATGATGGACTGGATGGAATAAGTCAATGATAACACTGTTGATAACCTCCAGTCAGATCTAAACTGCAATGAAGTTACACATGGAGTGTTTTATTTTGGTTTTTTTTTCCCCCTATGCACCGGGCTTTACGCTGTCTGGTCCCCTCTTGGATCCCACCCATCCTTACAACAACTTTGATCAACGAGTGGAAGTCACTGGAGTCAAAAACACATGACCATTTCAAAGGTTTCTTATCCGTGTACAGGGTCAATTATGTTTACTGCAACACGAGCAAGACATAACAGTAACCAAATCTTGTGACACACATTGGTAATCTTTTGAAGTGTGAACATCTTGCAGACACAATTTTTACATGAATGACACAAAGAGGCTTCAGAAGAATAATATAACAACAAAAAACATGTCAAGTATGTGACTAAATCTGCAGTATATTTACTCGATTATCCTGAATATCGTGACAGTGATGGAGTGGGTAAGTAAGCAGTACCATTTTAAATAAAGCTCAAGATGAGTGTACCACTGCATTTAAATAAAACCTTGGAACACAAGTTGGGAAAACATGTTTGGACATTCTCTCAATAAATAGTTAGACTACTCTTGATTCTCAGGAGCAACAGCCAGTTAACATTGGAGTTACTTTAAACCTTCTTATTTTTATTTGGCTGATGAGCAACATCTTACTGGACAGATTAGTCATGTCCAATATAGATGTTCATCTACACACTTCAATATGCACGCTAGCCCTTAAAACACAAACATTCATCAGCAAATACCCTCTCTGGGGTCGTCTAAATCAAGAAATACAATGAAAGTATTTGACCAAGACTCTTGATCAATTCTATGTATACATCTCCTCTTTACACTCTATATACACATAACACAAAGCAATCTTAAAATGTTAAAAGTCAAGATGTTTAAAACAGTACATCCAAAAATCGTAGGGGAAAACGTCAAAGGGTTGAGCATAAATTATTTACATTATAATTACAAGTTTACAAGCACATGGAGTTGAAATCTGTACAGTGACTGCACCGCAGGCAGAAATCAATTAAATGTTTATCAGAGCTAAACCAGGTTTATGATGGTATAGCAAGCAAGAAAGAAAAAAAAATTAACATTTGGCTCCAGTGTGCACTGCCTGCTCTCACCTAAGACACATTGGTTGTTGATTTAAACCTGCACTACTGTGCAGTACGCCATCTACTGTACACAGTGGGAAGGTTTTTCAGTACATTCAATTGATGCCAACACAAGTTTGGTATTTTTAGCTATAAATCAATCAACCAATCTTCTAGCCAAACCATGACTAAAATCATAAATGCTTCAGGTGGCATGAGTAAGTAGAGTTCAGAATGGCAAGCAGCTGTTGTTTCTACACATATTTTCAGCCATAAAAAGGTTATTTTAATCCTAAGAATAATTTCGCAAGTACCGGTATTTCAACTTCTCATCGCCAAAGAATCCCTGACAGCTTCATGTACATATATACCCGATGGTTGAGAGAAAGACAGACACAGACAGTAATGTAACTAATGGGAGTAACGTTGACATTCTTCAAACCTGCTCTTTTTGAAGTGGCTATTAGGGATGTGGGTGACTAGTCGAGTAGCTGATATTCATGTTGCTACACCATAAATAATAGTCTGTTAAACTATTTATAATATTTTATTCATGTACAACACCAGTTGCATCTTTGTGCAGCCACCTGCGTCTGCAGGCAGCAGCCCCCTGTCCGGACTATTACCCCTGCTGGTTAGTTAAAGTTAGTCATAACATTTCATTATTGCCGTCCACTTTGGGATTCTACTGGCTGATTTTGCTCTCTTATCTCACACAACAAATGTGTTTGAGATGGCACTAACAGGGGAATCAGATGCTGAAACTGTCACTGGAAAGAAAATACCCAGAGTGCGTTAAGTTACGATAACACTAAGGAGTGAGAACCTAGCTATCACATTATAAAATACCTGTCAGTCTTATTGTAAATGCTGACTGACTGCTGTTTAGTTAGCTACGGTAACATTAGCTTACCTGCTCTGTAACTTCACATCATCACAGATGCCCTGTCATCCATGTTTTGCCGCTCACATCACAAAGTTAATCCAAGTTAAGCCAGTGATGGAAAACAATAATAATATAATAAAAATATAATATGATAAAAACTTGAAAGGCATCATGTACAAAAAGTTATCCCACGACAATCAAGCTAAAATGAGAGTGATCTCTCTCTTTCTGTAACAGGATATACCAGAGTATGTAACTTGTGAAGCCTGGCTGTGTGTGCGGTTTGTAATTTTTGCTCAATTTTGACTGCTCTGAGTATTTTCTTACTTTTAGACTTGACAACTAGTCTACATTTAAAACTCCATTTAACCATCAGCGACATTTAGTCATCATAAACATCCCTAGAGGCCACTATAGAGCTCATACAGTGGGGTGCCTGAGAACAGGCTGAGCGAAAGGATTGTGGATGAAGCGTGATTGTCTGCTCAGGCATGAGGTTTAGATGAGAGCTGCAGTGGAGAGGTTTGGTCGACAGCATAAAGTGTGAGGAGTGTATGTTTGCATCTGACAACTCCCTGTCAGACACACAATCAGAGCCACCCTGAGCTAGCAAATACAACTTACAGGACCAAAAATGTAACACCTTGTCCACCCAGGTAGAGCACAACTTCTGGCTTTGATTAGTACTCTGGCCTGGATAAAGGGAGTTAAGAGACAAGGTCCTACAATAGTGCAAACACTGCTGTTGTCCTGACGACATGCCCCGGCTGCCGGTTAGTAGCACCTCTATTACAGACTTTTTTGGAGCGTAGGCAGGTTCTTGTCCATCCACCGCTGGTTCAGCCTGATGGTTTCCAAAGCTTCCCGAACGCTCCTCATCTGAGAGCCGCGCTCCTTCAGACTAGAGAAGAATCCCTGCACCTGAACAACACACACAAACACACATTGCTGTAAATATCTCCCCATAAAAACAGACCTCAAATACAATCTGGCATAAATGTATTCTATCAGAAAAAGAAACATACTTGATCAAGGTGTGCCTTTGTGGAGAACCGGGAGGTGGCAGATTTGATGATTGTCTGGATGGCAAAGGAGCCCACATGGAACCTGCAGCAAAAACAACAACAAAAAAAACACAAACAGCGCTGACGTGTTTCATCTTTTCACACAAAATATCACGTATTTCCACTAAATATATCAGGGACCACTTACTTCTCTATGAGGCTGTCCCAGTTCTCTTGTATAAAATCCCAGACAAACAGGTAGCCGGCAAAGCCATTGCAGACAGTGTTGATGACCAAAGGCAGCTCCTGTGTCTGGATGATGTCCCCCTTCAGACCTGCCTTTAGAATCCTAGAGAGATTGTGATAAGTCTTACATCATCACCGTCTCTTCCATACAGCCTCAGAATAAAGTGTTTGTCAACCCCTTTAACATAATGTAAGTGCAATATTGCAATTTGGTGCCCACAGTTTCAGAGTGCAATTCACTTATACAGCCCTGTCGTAAATATGGAGAGTTGTACACGTGCATTATATTACTTATGACCAAAAACTAGCGAGTCAATAACTTTCCTAACACAGCCAAACATCAAGCAGGTGTAACAACACTTTTTCTGCTCTTAGTTTCCCCCATCAGCGTCTCCTCTTTGCCTCTGCTGAACTCGGTTATGTTGCTTGCTCGCCTGGCACCGGTTCTGGTGCCTATTCTGGCGTACAGGCCGCAAAGTGGGAGTGTCAGAGGGACCCTTCACCCTATTACAGGACAACGTAGGGATGAAAAGTTGATGCCCTAGAAGCAAACAAACATAAACTCTTACCATACAATACTCCGTACATCCTGAGTGGACGCTAGGCCCCGTAGCATTTTGCGCTTCTCTGAATCATAGGTGGCGTGTCCATACATGTTGAGCAAAGTCGACCAATCTTCAGCTGATTGAGCAGCCACACTGAATACGACTTGCTGCAAATCGCCCGGGATCCTACAGAAATATATAAAGAAGAACATATTGTAGGTTTACTTCCTTCAAGTCAAAGTCTAATTGGATCAAGTCACATTCCCCCATTCCTGCTAAAGATGATTTCTATCTCTAGAAAGATGCTTGGACTGCTGTCACTGTGACCCAGAAAAGAAACTCAAAGATAAAATGCTTCTACGTACCGGAAGGTCCCATTGGACTCGACATACTGTTTGAACAGAGCTTTGGCTTTTTGAGTGCAGTTTACTTCATTCAGACCGCAGGCCGTTTCCAGCAGGGCTGAGCGCAGCTCCTGTTTAGACACACTCTCCTCCTCTGTCCAGGTTTGATTGTCCATCAATGAACCAAAAAGACTCAGAATGTAGCTCTGTCAGATGCAAAGAAAAAAAACATAAATATACAGAAACACTACACTCATTTCAACATTAGAACTACTTTGAGGATTTTTAGATATCATGCATGTGTTTGACAGACATGTATCTTTTATTCACTTAATTTATTGTTTCCTTTTTCTTATCTATAAGTGAGTGTGTCTGCGTTTATGTACAGTATGTACCTTCATGCGGGCCACGAGATGTTGCTCCTGTCTTTTGTCGAGCAGCTGGTAGATATTGTTGAGCTGCAACAAGGCCTCTGTCACAGGAGAAGTCTCTGTTTCATTGGACATGTAGTTCAACAGGTTGAGAACTTGACTGAAGGACACACGCCCCAATCTGTTGACACCACAGGAGAGAATGAAGCTTTTTAAAAGTTGAACACTCCTCTACTAGTTTCTCCTTTCACTGAATGTGATTTAAAGAACAAGTAGTTATGCTGTCCGTCGTACCTGCTGAGAGCAAAGATGTTGTGTATGAGCGAGGCACGGTCTTCATGTGTAAGAACACTGACATTTTTGGACAAAGCATCTATGAGAGCAGTCCAGCCCTCATCTCCATAGTGAACAATGTAGAATCCTGTGTTTCTATAGTTCAACTTCAGCCACTTGACACTTTCTGGCAGCTTAAATGACTCTGAAAACACAAACAAACAAATACACAGTTAACATCTGGCACGGTACCTGATACTCTGAGACTTTGATGTTGCAGGTTTATACTTTGTGTTTTACCTGATTTGGTCTCCAGCGTGACCAACTGTCGGCAATTGGGGTCCAAGCTACAGCTGTCGTTTACGTACGTCACTGGAATATTCCACAAGCTTAAGAGAGTGCAGAATACAGTTAGGGTTGTCGTGTGTGTTTATGTGTGTGTCTATGATCTGTGCGTGTGGTATCGTAACCCACCTGGAAGTACGCGTGGCATTTTCAGATGTGAGGAGGAAATGCTCCTGTGTGAGGGTCACCTCATCACCCTTGCGGCTTACAGTGACCAACGGGAAGCCTTTCTGTGACGTCCATGAGCTCATCATCTTCGACACATTCAGGTGCTGTGTTGAGACATCGACCTGAGGACAGCAAGAGAAATCCAGAGTAGGTCAAGTCCAAAGCCATTGTTTTTTTCTGAATTGTCTTTTTAGCATTAACCAGCATTAAGCATTGTGGCAAACCTCCAGATGACCTGTGCAAGACTAAGCAGGTGCAAGTAAAGCATCAACAGGGGCAGCAGGGGGAAGTAATGAGCTGGCAGACTGCCGTTACACTGAGGGCACTGGATTCAAGCCATGTTGACAGTAATTATCCAATCGTCTGTCTGTATCTACAGTTCTGTCTGCTCTGACTCTCCTTCAAATGGGAGTAAGCAAAAAGATGAACTCTCTCATAGATCAATAAATTATAACATCATCGACTCATTTATTGCCTTTTATGAGGATAATGTAGCTTCTGTGACAGCTGCGGCTGATGACAGGGCAACTATATTTTAGCCAGATGGCTGGCTGGCCGATCACTGGGGGTAGTTAAGCATTAAATGTAGCAAAAGTGATAAACTACTGAAGCGTGCTGTCCATTGCATCAAAAACAAAAATGCAGGTATACACACACCTGTGTAAGACTGTTCCAGAGGTCGTCAGTGTCCGTGTTTAATCCACTGAACGTTTTTAGGTATAACATGATACCCTTCCTGAACTGTTGGTTGCCTGGCAGGGAGGCGTTCAGCATCAGGAGAATGGATGCACCCTAAAAGAAAGTGGAACAAAGCTTCTGTGATCAGACCGAAGGCAAAGCACCAACTACGGTTATAAATGATTGTGAGGTCAATAGATAAATAAACATCTGGATATGGAAGTTTGGTGAATATTCATGAACATTGCATCTATTTATCTACTTTAAAACTATATAAAAAAAGTGTACCTTTTCATAGGAGACAGAGTCAAACATCTCTTCCACCTGTTCCGGTGTATTCACCTCAGTAGACACAGCGTGGGAAGAGTTTAGTGCATCTTTGTCCATAGCTCTGAACCGAACTGCCAGGAACAAATTACCCTGCAAAGACAGGACTTATTGCTCAGGCACATAGCGAAGCACACAACTTTATCTACATCAAAATGTTGGCAAATGTATATGGAGGATTTAATAACGAGCCAGATATGTTAACTTACAATGTCCAGTTGGGGCAACACTGTCTGCAGTGACATGTACTGCATGTAAGTGGCAAAGCCTTCATTGAGCCACAGGTCATTCCACCAGCTCATAGTTACCAAGTTTCCAAACCACTGCAACACAACATCAGAGATAGATTAGGACCTGATTGAAGTATATTCAGTGACGCCTGCAAACACAAAGGTGAACAATTACCTGATGGGCAAGTTCATGAGCTATGACGGAGGCAACTACTTGTTTTTCCAGAGTAGAGGACTGTTTGCCCACCAGCAGGCTGGTCTCTCTGAAAGTGATGAGTCCCCAGTTCTCCATGGCTCCTGCTAGGAAGTCCGGGATGGCAACCAAATCTGACAAAAGAGAGAGGGAGCATATCAGGGTGTGTGAAGAAAGAAGGGAAAAAAGGAACAATCCTAGGAGGATTAAATGACGTTCAAGTGTCTGCGTGTACTCACCTAGTTTTTTGAGGGGGTAGTTAATTTCAAAGAAGTTATTGTAGAACTCCAGCAGTTTGGAGGCCGTGTCAAGAGCATAGTCAGTGTGCTCCTTCTTCTCTGGCACAGAGTACACAGACACCTAAAACACATACACACACATATATATATTTATATATACATGCACAGGTCTAGACAGTTTATCAGCAACAACACAACCTCACCGGATACTAAATTTAAAAACTATACAGCCTACACTGAAAGCAAAAGTCATATCCGTGTCAGACCTACCAGAGTTTCTGTGACATTTTTGCTGATAGGGGTGAAGTCAGCAACAATGAAGGCCACCAGGTAGGTGCTCATGTTGACACTGGTCTTTTCAAACTCATCTTGGAAAAGGTCACTGGAAAGTTTAGTGGTTTGTGCCTGAAACATGCATCGTAAGAATAAGATCACAGTGGGTACAGGAATGACTCACAAGTTCCTCAAAATATACAGAGTGAGTGACCTAATGTTGTACTGTATGTTGTGTCTATCTAGGTGACACACATAACATTATTGATCATCTGCAGAGAATGAGGTTGTGCATACTGAAACACACTGGGGTGGAGCATTGTGTATTTAAAATCATCATTGTAAGAATTGTTTAAAACACCCTGAACTCTTTTTAGGTCCTAAACCTGGGGCACTTTTGGCCAAACAGTTTAAGTTGTACTTTGAAAATAAAATATATAACTCACAACTGTACTTCAAATTGTGTCAACCACATAAGTAAATGGATGAAGCTATTTAGCACACCAAGTGGTGTGTTTCAACACGTCATCATCCTCATCAGGATCACAATGGAGAGAACCAACGCAGACACGAGAACATGAAAGGAAGTGGTGGTTCGAGGTTCGAACAAGGAACCTTCTTGCTGTGAGGTGACAGTGCCAACCACTGCACCACCGTGCCGCCCCGTTTCAACACCATACTATAAAAATAACCAGGATTTAACTAATGTGACAGTACCTGAGGCATGTTGGAAAGAGTTATGTAGGTTGGTTTTTTTCGTTTGATTTTAATCAGGAAGGTTGCTTTGAAAGCTGGTTCATCAAAGCAAGGAAAGGCCTTCCTAGCTGACAGTGGCTCAAACTGAGTTGCAGCTAGTACCCTGGGGACAAGAGGTAAATGAGCATGAGCATGATCATGATTAAACGGCATAAGATAAAAGCTGCAAAAATCAATAAAACTGCCTTCAATTTTAGTTTTTAATTGTTATTTTAATTTACATTTGTTAATGTCTGATCATGAGTTGATCCATACAGACCTTGTTTTAAGTATCTGCAACACATTTCAGCTTTTGTGAAGAGCCTATAACACAGCCATTTAATCAAGTGTACCTCTTGTTTCCATCTTTATCTGTGTATGAGCTGTTGTAGAAACCGTCATAGGTGTGTGAGAGGTTGGCCGAGTAATCCAGGGTCAAAACACAGGTCTGGCCTGCCTTCAGCTCCTCAGAGAACTTTACAGCTATCTGCTGTCTGGGTTTGTACTCCAATACAGTCACATCCCTGGGCTCCCCTTCGCCCAGCTGGAAGAGAGAAAATATTAGTAAACAAAAGCAAAATGTTGAACAATTGAAATATTTCTGTACACCTAATCATCACCCATCAGCACTCCAATCCCACCTTGAAAGTAGCTTTGGTGATGTTGAGACCAGCACTGTGCAGGACAATGCGCTTGGTGTTGTGCTGCACAATCATGGTGATAACAGTGCAGCCGGTAAAGGTCATACTGTCGAGGTTGGGGTTCAGGGTGAGGTTATAGCTGAGAGGATGCAAGCTTTGAGGCAGCCGAAACTGTGCCCATGGAAACAGTTCGCCATTTGTGGACACAGGGTAGACTGGCTCGAAGGGAGTGGTTTTGTTCGGCTTACGACAACCCGTCTGCAGAAGGATAGAGGGTCAGGGTTAGCCAGGGAATCAGGCATGACAGAGAAATTAAAAAACAAAATAATCTGATAGTGATATATGTCATGTTTAGCTATCTACACATGGTCACAAACCTACCTAAACAGAACTATTAAATATTGTACTTACCTTGGTAAAGGTGCATCCAGGTAAGAAGTACAGTACCATCGTCATAGAGGCCACTATCACCAAGAATAACACACATACAACCATGGTACGGGCTGAGGGCCGTGAACATGACCTGAGACCAGAAAGAGTTTGTTTTACAAATACAGGGTGAAAAGGAGAAGCAGTGTGTTTAGATGGTGGAGCTATGGAGGATGGATGCTACAAACATGAAGCTTTTACTTGATACTCAGCGGACTAAAACCATTTTCCATGCACCAACTTGTTTGGGCAATTTTCTTTATCTGCATCACATAGGAACTGGAAACTTCGGTCTTTATACATTTTTAGTGCAAACTCTATTTAAACAAGTTTTAGTATTTTACTTAATATACATTTGCTTCCTTGCTCTGCAACTGTAACCACAAGGTTTCTGACAGGACTTTCAATACAGCTGCAGTTTCAGGAAATGTTTCTCTATATATCTGCTGCAAGCTGTTCGCAAACACCACCGCAGGTTGTTTTATGATTCTATGTAAATCTTTGTCACACGTGAGGTCATGGAAGAAAGATTTTTACTACACCCACGGGTTCTACATGTACTTGTTAAGATGTGTTTATTACCGCCTATAGTTCCGGCTCATTAAACCTGAACTATCTCCACAATACTAATGACAGAAGCTATTGCCTATGATAATATGTGATTACAGCACTGTTTTGAGATGAAAAATACTGAAAGGCTAGATGACCACAAGTAAAATCATCTTTATCACTGCACAGTGTGTATTACCTGGGTGGAGCCTGCCTGGTGTACGGAGAGGAGCTGGATCTGTGAGCAGAGCTACGGTTCATGAAGGACATGCCTAGCAGACGAGCTGAAGACTCGCAGTCCTCCTCATCCTCGTCCATATCATTCTCTCCCAGGCCTCGCACAAGCAACCGTGAGCTACGAGGCTCATATGCCACCTCATCTGGGTCAAGGACCGGAAACGTCTAGAAAGAGTATACACAGTACAGTCTGTTATTCACCAGTTAAGCTGTGCAGTGATTCCCATATAATGTTAACAACTGAATTCCCTTTCCAGGTAAATTAATTATCACAGGGTAAGATGTGTGGAGGCGGTGAGGAGAGGGAGGGCAGAGACGGGAATAATGAAAGATAATCAGGACAGAGAGGCATCTGCCAACAAAGAACGGGGCACAGATGACAAATAAATCCTGATGATCGGATAGTGTTGTTGTTTGTTTTTATTAGAGTTGCAGTTGGTGTGGAAATAAAGATCTTGATGGGTGTCATTGTTGGGTATCAGATGGTGAGGGAGCATAGAGCTATTGGGGTATAAGGGTTATAAAACCTTATTTATGAGAATTTATGATACAGTATGTCTGTATTATCAGTATCATAGAAGCTGAACGGAAAACATGGGCTATTGTAGCGCTGAAGAGAATGATATTGATACATTAAGACACCAACGATACAGCATTGTGGTCGTGCTAAAATTAAGTTTGCTTTTTCTCACAGCTGACAGATCTGAAATAACATACAGACTGGTGAGTGTGCAGATGAACATCTCTGGCTACCCACAAGTGCCGCCCATCCTGAAATGAGCTGATCCTTATTTATATCTCCTTCGTCTGCTCACATTATTGCATTTAAAAATGAAATCGGGCTGCTCCTTGAAATGAAGTTGTAGGCTACAATGAATGCATGCATGGCACAAGATGGCATGAGCGTACCGGAAACGCAGTGGAGTCTTTGGCCAAGTCCACAACATCAGGCTCTTCTTCAAACATGCTGTTCTCAATCATGTTCCTTGGCAGGTTGGCCCGCTCCGCTACGCACAGGGGAAGAGAAATCAGACCACTGATTCAAAAAAGTGGAAATGAAAGAGTTGACAGAGGGAGAACATAGTATAAATAGTTGCATACATCAATAAACACACAGACATACACAGTACGTTAACATATTATATGTGCTGCTGTGTTTTTGGAGTTCCAAAGAAGGGTAGTGGCGAAAAGCCATTTTTCAACACAAAGGCCTGTTATTGTCACTGGATGCGCAGGCAACTTGAAGCCTTGTTTAACAAAGCACTGACTGAGTTTCTTCAGTTTCCTGTTAGTAAACTCCTACAGCACTTCCTGGTGCTTTGACCTACATAAAATGAGTACATCATGCTGATAAGACAGAAATTTAAAAAGTACTGGTAACTCCAAATCTGTTAAGACAGAAAGTGTTGTATTTACTCACAGTTTGTTTATTTAACTACAGTGCCCACAAAACAAATACAATAAATATTCATTATCTGGCTATGTCACATGCTGCTGCAGTTTACAAAAACCTGCATTTCCACAAACTAACCTGTGTCTACAGCATCATGACAAGAGTTACTCCTTGTCTTATAAAGTCCATGTGATTTTATGGCAGCCAGATTCTGCTCTCAGTAATTCTTGAAACAATCACAGGCATGTTCAACTTCCCTAATTTAATAACAACGAAAGCAGTAAAACGCTCTGCAGTGCAAGTCTCCCATTTTGCCTCACGTTCCGTTCATGCTTTTACAGACTGAAGACAATGCGTTTTCAGTCTTAGATTTGAGGTGAAAGCACAGAGAGACAGTAAACAGCTACTGAATACGCAGTGTTCATGCAGAGACAATGAAACCAAACAGTCCAAACAGAGTTTAAGCTCTCCAAAAGGAAAACGAGAGTCCAGAAATGCACAAAATGATTTCATCGTCCCTTCTGTCCTGAACAGTGTTTCTGATATGACTGTGTGTGCTCTCACTATGTCTCTGTCTGGGCCACATTGCTGTGGTATGAATGTCTATTAATAGGCTAAGAGCTAAGGAGTAGGTAATGTGTAATGTAAGAGCCATAAAAAAAATAATAGAAATGATAATGATTGTCTATTTTCTATTTCTAACAGCTGTGGGATATTGTTGTGATATTAAGGGTGAAAGTTATTTCTTTAAGTAAGAAGACAGACTGGAAAGGCAGTGCTGGTTAGAAAACACGGCAGATAAATGTTGCTGAATAATCAACAACTCCTGTACTTTCCTCAAGCTTGTATGTAAATACAGCTTTAAGGCACGCCAACTATGCTCTTCCTGTTTACTCAACACATTTATCAACCCTACCTTAGAGTCACAGATATACATTTAAACATATGTGTATGAGTTTAACAGGTGTGTCCATTACATAGAAGGAGAAGGAGAAGAAGAGCCACAATGGCTCGTTTGTTGGTCGGTCTTAAAGAAACAGGAAGGAAGTATCCGCTAATGTTTTGGTATTGTTATCTGATCTAAATGTGACTGTCAAATTTGACTTTGGGCTTTCACAAGAAAATCACAAAAAAACAAGCACATAAACACAAAAACAGGAAGTCAAACTCCTGTGATTTGGTGATTGCTACTTCTAGGTTTGGATCAGTCTGTAATAAAATAACATCCACCGAGGAGAACACTCAGCTTTCCTTAAAGCTGTGCTGGTGTTTGCACTGAGCTTTTTTGTTTGTTTTAATAAAGCCTGAGTCTCCCTGGGACCAGAGCAGAGGTTATAAAGCGGTTTGCTGCCTTGCCTGAGCTGCACTGACTTATCAGCTCTCACACACCAAGACAAAACACAGCTTTTATCAAACCAACAGGCTTGAACTGGGCAAACAGTGGTGCTGTGTTTTGACAGACAACTTGAGTCTGCACAATGGCACGCTATAAGTTTCTATCAGGACAGCCAGTGTTTAAGCTGTTAGAAATGTGTATGCGTTGGCTTTGTTCAGTTCAAATGAAACCAAAATGTCATATAAATAAACAATAGTCACAAACAGTTCATTTTGGTGAGCAGACAAAATGTTATCATCCCTCTGCAGGACCGTGCAGTAGGGCTGCGATTAAGTTAGCCTCTGAGAATCGTCCAACTATAATAACAGAAGAAGATAGAAAACATTAAAGTAGCTTTCCTTTAGCATGTCCAAGTCAACTCTCAACATGTGTCCTCGGGTGAATGTCACTCCCAGTGAGCTTGCTGCTAATGTCCCGTTAGTTATTAGCTGGCCTGCTGCTGTTAGCTTGCTGTTAATGTGCACACCATCTCCTTTCCTTCCTCCCTTCCTTCCTTCCTTACCTGTACTGTTGCTGTCAAACGGATCCATGGTAGGATAACTTAAACAGCTCCTCACGTCCAAAACAAAGCAGCCTCTTCACGTTTACAGCAGCTCGACAAGAGGTGATTGTTTTCTCGCTGACCACAGCCCACCGCAGGCTATCAGCCGCTCGCAATAAATAGCAGCCCGTCCTCTCTCACTGTACTAACGTTAGCTACGTAGTTGCTAGCTCGGGACTAGCCAACTTCTAACAATTGCAACTGACTGAAAGACATCCAGTTTGCTAACGTTAGCTTGCCTCAATAACTTTATCGCCCATAGCTGCTTTGAAAACTAACACATGAACACGACGGGAGCGTTTAAAATAATCGAGCCTTACGCTGAAAAATACGTAAACAAATCTCAATCTCCTACATGCTCGGTAAAGTAACGAGCGAGCAAATGACACTTTGCTTCCTCCCCGACCAGTTGTTGACAGCCTCCCATCAAATTATAATACTGACATCCTATTGGCTGTTAGCACAGAGGAGGCGGGGCCAAGGAACACGACGTACTTTATTGTTTTACCATACTTGTGAGGACACTGCGCTACGTTTAACCCTAACTCAGGGGTCTTCAACCAGGGGTCCGTGACCCCTAGGGGGTCCGCAGAGGCAATTCAGGGGGTCCGACAATTTTCACCAAAATAATGGTGAGTGTGAGGGTGCAGATAATTGAGAAACTACAAACAGTGGAGGCATTTGCACTCCAATTGGATGAATCAGTGGACATGTGCAAAGACGCACAGCTCTTGGCATTTAATAACCAATAATAATTATGACTTTTTTTATCAATCATAAACACATATAGGCTAATAACCCAGTATATAAGTAGGTTATAAGGTGAAATAAAAGGTGAATAAAGTAAATATAAAAGTTATTTTAGGCCAGGCTTAAAATGTGACACATTTTAAAATATTAATTACATGTGGGGGGTCCCTGTTCCGTTTGTCTCTCATCCAAGGGGTCCTTGGGCTGAAAAAGGTTGAAGACCCCTGCCCTAACTGTTATATGCTTGACCTCAACCATTACCCTAACTTTAACCTACATAATGTTCTCACCTTAACACAAAAAACAAGTCTAAATCATCAAATACATAGCTAAAAATATCATACAAATATCATGCACAAACACTTTAATTCTGAGAACATTTCATTGCATTACATTCATTCCCAGGAGGTCAACTCCAGCTGGTACATGGTTAACCTCAACCATTACCCAAACCATAACCTACTTAATGTTCTTACCTTAACCCAAAAACCAAGTCTGAATCATCAAGTGAATAGTTAAAATAACAAATATCATACACACACACACTTTTACTTGTAATTGTGAGGACATTTCATTGCACAGAGGCCAACCCTAACCATGACTCTGCATGTCTAACCTCAACCCTAACCTTCACCAGCATCAAAAGTCTTAACCCTAAAATAAATATGATGAACACCACAGACACAGTAGTTATACTGACACAAGGATATGTTGCAGTTAACACAACACACACAAAGTTTCCAGGAAGTATTCTATTTAATGAGGTATTTTCAAGCATTTGAGTGTCACTTTGGAATGAAGACTACCCAGCCGTCATTTCCACCAATTAAATTTTATTATTTTTTTGTCTAACAAATACGCTTTACAAAACCTTTTTTCTTATATACAAAACTGTCACTCTTCAGTGATGTCAAGCACATCAAAATTATTTGCAAATAAAAACACATCCATCAAAAATTCTAAATCTTTTGGGTCATCTAACATTCACCACTTCTCTTTCTGCTGTCGCTCACTTCATTTTTTCGTTCAGCCAGTTTCTCAGAGTCTCGAGGTTCCTCTGAAACCAGCGGACGTTTTTCTGAATGTTTTCCAGGGCAATCTGAGTAACTCTCAGCTGAGACGCCTCTTCTTTGATGGACTCAAAGAACAACTTCACCTGAGAGTCAAACACACATCCATTTACAAAAACACACAAACACACAAGTGAAAATTAGCACCAAAAAAATAAAAAATAAATAAACTCAAAGACGGAATTATGTTTGCAACAAGATTAGCAGAACAACATTTTAAAGATATGTATTTTTAGGTCAGTACCACATTATCTACAACTGAAAACAGAATTAGAACAGAATTACCATTGTAAAGTTTTTAAGAACACAATATTTTCATTTTATCACAAATTTTCATCCCTATCACTAATGTTACTGAAATTGCTAATACAGTACCATAGCATGTTGAAATACTGGTGCATGTCTAAATTGGCTTGTAGAGTAGTTCAAAATATAAGACTGCACTTACATCAGTGTGTTCCTCTGGAGTTGAAAACTGGTATGTGGTACCAATGATGATGTTTCTAATAGTAGATGAGCCCAACTGGAACCTGGCAGAACAGAAAGGCCACAAAGAGGGCGGTCACATACAAATATCTCTTCCTACATATGCACACACATATCATTTAGTCATTTAGTGCTTTCATAGTTGTGACATTAACGACCCATTGTGTAGCTTGTGATATTATCAGGTCTTTATCAACCTGTTCCACTTGTTAACGAATGTCCACTAAAAAGGCAGGTCTTACAGGTTTACACAAAGTTCAACTCACCAGACCAAAAAGTGAATTTTCGCAGCATTACATTGTTCAACTTATTCAAGTGTCTGCATTGTGGCACCTACTTCTGAACCAGTGTGTCCCAGTTCTTCTTGACAAACTTCCAGGCTAGATGATGTCCCTCCGAGTTCCTGGCCACCATCCGGATGAGATAAGACAGGTCCTGGGATCGAATCACCTTCCCTTCCAGACCCCACTCCAGCAGTCTGCAACGCAAACACACACATGCACATTATAAACTACTTTATTAATACCTCATTATCTGCAATCACTTGTTTATTAATACAGACACAGAATTAACATTGGATATCTGTTAGCAGCAGTGCTGTCCTGTACAATACCACATGTTTACCACATGGTGGCAGCATTAACTGCGCAGTAGGAAGAAATAAATGTACCTCTGTAGTTTGTTTGTGTCTTTACTGCAAGTCAAGGCAAACAGGATTTTGCTTTTTTGTGCTGCAGAGAGGGAGATGTTGTATGTGTGTAAAAGTGAGGCCCAGCCATGGTCATCCTGAGCTCCAACTGAATACACTGTTGTTGCCACATCAGTGGGCAAGCTAGGGTAAACACAAGCAGAAACATGCATATTAGGGACATGATGAAATATCAAATTATATGCTCTAACCGAGCACAGGGAATAGCTAATCATATCTTGTTGACTGATAACGATGTGTGTTAAAATATAATTTAGACGAGACATACTTGAGTGTACCGTTGGACTGAAGCCAGTCTTTGAAGCTCTGATGTGCCTGCTTCAGACAGGCAGGATCATCCAGATCGCAAGCCAGTGACAGGACGTCTGACCTCAACCGTCTTTCTGACACAGAGCCCATGTCGCTCCACGTCTGCTGGTCGATGACAGCACGGAAATATCGCAGGATGTACGTCTGCACCAAAGCACACAGAGAAACAGCATCTCAACTTAAGCAGTAATTCATTTTTCATTCATTTTTTATAATGGCATAAATGTGTGCTCTTGTGTTCTCACCCCCAGGTTGCTTTTTAGATCGAACTCATTCCTAAATGCAATCATCTGGTAGAAGCCCGACAGATAGGCCAGTCCTTGGAGGAGAGGCACATTGTGTGTCTCCAATCGCAGGTAACCAATCAGGTCCAAGGCTTTATTGACTGGCAGGTGACCTGCCCTTTAGAGACATACAAGAATATTTGAAAGGTTAGGTGCTATTTCAGGGAGGATCATCAAAGCTGTGTATGTGTAACTGTCTCTTGTTCTCTCACTCACATCTACTAACACACACACACACACACACACACACACACACACATATATGCTTACGTGACCAATTGAAAGGCGTTGTGTATCAAGTGAGTCCTGTCTTTGTAGCTCAGAGCTGTGTGGTTTTCCGAAAGTAGTTTGGTTATCTCGTCCCAACCACCATCCTCGTAATGAACCACATAGTAGCCGGTCATGTCATTGTTTACTTTAACCCAGCTGACTTCCTCTCCGATATGTATACTGTCTAAATGAGACACAGGCAGGAAACAAATATAAAATATAATGGCAACACAAAGATGAAGGTCCAGTTTGAATTATATTTTGCATCTCTTTCCTGTTACCTGTGTGCGTTGTCATCAGGTGTCTGTGGACCGTGCTGGAAGCATCTGTTTTGTATGTCAGAGGGATATGCCACAGGAAACTGGACAAGAAAATAATTTTTACAACATAAAGTCTTAGTTTAAAATCTTAATAACAATAATAAGAATAATAATAAAAATAATAATAATAATAATGATAATAATAATAGCTGAGTAGCTGCAAGAGTAAAAACTAAGAGTAGAAATGCAAAGTGTAGTGTGAATGGAATAGTAAAATAAATAGTAAAAGAAAAGTGCATCTCCGTGCTCACCCCTGTTGCGATGCAGACCAGAGAGGGTCAGAAGGCATCACTGTTCTCAGGAACCTGTCCTGTCTGAGCAGCAGTAGAGGCCCCTTCCTAGATACAGTTACCAGAGGAATACCTTTCTGCAGCGTCCAAGTGTTCATCATGGCTGTCAGGTTCAGATGTTCCCCTGCAAACAGGTACTGTAGGAGACCATCAGAGATCAATACATGCAACCATACCATCTCACAAGGTCAGAAAACAATCTTGTAAACAGTGTGAAATTTTTAAGCACAATCCCACGAGGAGAAGTCAGTTGATGTTTAAATGTTTACTTACTGCATTCTTGGAGGCCTGACTGCTGCTGTAACAGTGTTTTCCTGATATGAAGTCCTCCTCTGAGCATGTCTGAAAAACACAATTAATAAATAATATTTATTAATAATTACAATAACAACAATACTTTAATAACAATGAATAATTTTACTGTTTGTTTTTCATCATAAAGATCAACTGAATATGATTTTTTCTACCTTAACAGCTGTTTGTTTCAATTCTGTTTAGTAAATAAATTAAATTGGTCCGATTAGTAATCGATCACAATGGACACCATGTCTGCTTCCTTTAAAATCACTGACAACAGCATTACTGTACAAAGTTAACGTAACTTTGATGACAATGAAAACAGACATGATGTTCACTCACTCTAAACCTCAGCAAATTGATTTATGCGCCACGATGAAATGAACTGGAAACAACAACTTTTTGGAAGGGAAGAAAATACTAAGCTATGCATTATAAAATGTTTAGTAAAAATAAACTGGATATCTAATATATTTTTTGTTGTTTGTTATAAGAAAACAGACCTCTAAAGAAGAAGAAAAATTAAATGTATGATTTCTGTAAATTAAGTGTCTGTCTGCAAATTCAAATACAATAGTGTCAGGCCGCCCCTTAACTTTTTGATTTACAAGAACATGACAAAGGACTACACAATAGCAATGTCACATAATGCAATTTGTGTTTGTACATTTGCTAGACTATCCCACAGGTCCTGGTTGTGTGCATTTCTGTAGCTATATTTGCGAAGGTATCGCACGAGCCCACTCTGGAACACGTCTTCTGTCAGAAAGTGTCGCAGCATGTGCAGGATGCATGCTCCCTGGAGGGAGAAAGAGAAAAGGTTTGTTTAATTGGGCCATGACAGGTTATGCTGTAGCTTGGTGTCAAAGTAGTTTAAATGTTATTAGTCACAAATGTGAAAAAGATTACATTTTCTGTTAAAATACTGATATAGAGATCAATAGTTATGTCATCACAAATGTGTGTTTGCACAATGAACTCATAATGAATTGCCATTAGCAGTTGTGTGGAGCGACCAAAAAGTGGGAGACCAAAAGCATACTTTATCATAGGAGACTGTGTCAAACATCTGTTCAATCTGAGTGGGGTTCTCCGCTGGGCTGGATATTGGCCGAGAGGAGTTAAACGAATCATAACCAACTGCTGCAAAACACATGTCCAGTAGATATTCCTCCTGTGAAATTGTGCACAGAACAGGATCATGAGTACTCTGTCCGAAGTTTAATGCTAATCTACCACTGTTGATTTCTCAGATTAAACAAATCACATACCACTTTGAGATCAGCGTAGGTAGCCTCGACAGAAATATACTCCATGTATCTGGCAAATCCTTCATTCAGCCAGATATCGTTCCACCACTCCATTGTCACCAAGTTACCAAACCACTGCAGGTAAGATAGACTTCAAATTTCAGCACTTTGTATTGTCTATTTATGTAATGAAGAGTCACAGACACACAAAGTCACACACCTGATGTGCGAGCTCATGGCCAATCACCAAAGTAACCCAAAGTTTATCAGAAATTGAGGATGTGAGGGGATCAAAGAGAAGGCTGGTCTCTCTGTAGGTGGTCAGACCCCAGTTCTCCATCGCACCGGACTGGAAGTCTGGGATGGCTATCAGATCTGAGAGAGGGAAAACACAGCTCAGGAGACAGCGACGAGTAACGAGGGGAAATGATGGATATTTAGATGAAAAAAAATAAATATTGTGTAGCTTAGTTACACAAAGGGTACCTTGCTTGGGTAGAGGATATTTGATGTTGAAATACTCCTCATAGAAATCTAGCATTTTGACAGCGACCTCCAGGGCATAGTGGGTTTGCTGCCACTTCTCAGGGGCAGCATAGATAGACACCTACAGATACACAAAGGTGCATGAGAAACAAAATAAAATGTGTCACTAAAAGCCACATTGCTGGAAAGATATGAAGCTATTCAACTATTATCATGGAGGCCGCACCTGCACCCCAGAAGATGTTTTTGCAGTGACAGATTTGAAGTCACAGATGATAAAAGCTACGAGGTAAGTGCTCATTTTTACAGATGTATCAAACCGGTCCTCAAGGAGGCCATCATTTAGTTCCACTGTCTTCACCTGAAATACACAAACAATTAATTATAGCCATTTTTCACACACATTTAAACACATATGATGACTAGAATATATATATAAAAAAACACTCACAACAGGCATGTTGGACAGAGAAATGTACTCTGGACTCCTCCTGGTACGTATGGAGAAGTTGGCTTTGAAGCTTGGCTCATCGAAACACGGGAATGCCATCCGAGCACTCGTGGGCTCAAAGTGAGTTGAAGCCAAGGTTCTGCAAAGAGACATCAGCAACTTTCTGGTAGTTGGAACTTCTCTGTATGTGTTGATATTTCACCAAACTTGCTGTGAAACAATCTATCTCATCTTACCTGGTCTCTCCTGTGCTGGTCCTATATGTGCTCTTATAGAAGCCAGAGAAGCCTTCTGCAAGTTTTGCCCCAAACTCAATATACAGAAAGTACTTCTGCCCACTGCTGAGCACCCAGGGAGAAAAAATACCAATCTGCTCATGGGAAGGGTTGTGAAGAACAGGAAGAACCTATGAAGAGAGGAGCAGGATATTGTCAAAAGTTTTATTTCTAGTCATTAAGCACTACATGAACTCTGTATTTTCAGCTACCTGGTCAGACAGAAGACCAAGGTCCTGGTTCAATATGGTGGCCTTCGTGATCTCCAGACCCTTGCTGTGTAATACAACCCAGTTTGTATTGTTCTGGACATCAATCTCGATCTGCACTGAGCCAGTGAAACTCAGGCTTGTGAGGTTAGGGTGCAGCAGGAGGCGGTAGTGAAGAGGAATGATATACCTAAGATAAAGAAATATGTGTTGCTTTTTTTAATCAGCGAATCAAAAATAGAGGTCCACCAAAGTTTGTGGGTATTACAAAAAGTACTGTGAAGGGTACCTAGGCAGACGAAGACGGCTCCAAGGGAAGGATAGGTTACCAGTACCCAGAGGAGACTGCTCTCCTGTGGCATGAGGGGCCTGCTGTGGACTCTGGGTGGGCTGAGAGCCAACCAGAGACACTTGGAATAGAGACAGCACTAACAGCCTCACCAAGGCCATTGTAGAGGAAATGTTATTCAACCACTGATTTAAAAAGAAGAAGTGTGACAGGCAGACATCTAGTATTGAACTTGGTCACATCCCAAACATGAGGAGCAATAGAGGAAGCACCGCCTGATGTGAGTGCTTTGTCCAGATGTCACACTATCGTAATACGCTGAATCAAATGTGTCAGGACCTTTATTTTCTTAAACCTGGAAGAGACGAGAGCAGAATTATGAAGACACCACATATATCTCTCAATAAAACATCATTTACACTGTTGTTCTTCCTGTGTTCTAGTATTCCAATGAAAAGTTTTACATTTACTGTGTCACCAATAAACAAGGACTGTCTTCCTGCTTCCAGCAGTCAGATTTGTAACAGATTTTAGAGGTCAGTATCTCAACAAAATGACTCATATGACTCACAATGTAGAAAAGTCTTATTTTACTTGTTACTTGTCAGTTTTGGAGTTTTATAATCATCCCACATGAATACTGTTGAGTAAGCAGGCCAACTGAGCTGCGTTTAAGTTTTAGCTTGAGCCTGAAGGAGACTCAAACATGTGACAAGCGACCCACATGATTTTCCATGCGGACAAAACAAGCTGAGGACACAGCTATAACTGCAAGGTGACAACAGCTGCAGGAGCATAACTGCAATTCAAAGCAGGCTACATAGACAGTATAGCTATGCTGCATCATAAAATGGAGATTATGTCAGATACAACGACCCACAAGTCCAAAGTCCATCAAATCGAACCATTTGTTCTAACGATTGTAGTTATAAAGTAAGAAATCAGTCTAATTTCTGCTTTAGAGGTCGTGTTTTAAGAGAAATCAGTTAGCTGCGAATGTCAAAATGCTCTACCTCGGTCACTCCGGGCTTCCTCATCCTCCTTCCTTCATGTGCTTGCTGTTAACTTTCACTTTCTCTTTAGACCTCCCGCCCACAGCTGAGGCAAAAACCCAGTGTGCGTGCGCGTGTGCGTGCGCGTGTGTGTAAGAGAGAGAGAGGTAGCCTCACATGTTGATAATCTATACTTCACACAACAATTTTTCTGTGTGTGTGTGTGTGTGTGTGCCAGTGTGTGCAGGTGTACCGCACAGGAGTGTTGTCTAATGTTCTGTGTGTGTGTGTGTGTTGATATGATCAGTTTCTTACCTCAGATCTTTAACAGCCGTAGGCAGGTGTGTCTCCTGTTTAAGTGACTCTTTGCTGACTATCTGCTGTCCACATTACTGCTCTGCCCTCATTTGTCTCTCTCTTTAGAAACGCAGATAAAGCCTCATTTGTGCCTGCCTCTCTTTCACTCCTTCTGTGTGTGTGTGTGTGTGTGTGTGTGTGTGTGTGTGTGTGTGTGTGTGTTGGGGCAGCAGGTGGGGGGTGAGGGGGGGATACATTGTTAGTATAAGGTCACAACAATGAGACATGTCAATCCCCCATAATGCAATGCTCCTGGCAAAGCTAAACGGTATGCCCCCAATTCCCACACCGAGATATACAGAAGGTGCACACACAAACACACACACACACACACACACACACACACACACACACACACACACACACACGTGCTCATACATACAAGGCAGTAATCACTGAAGTGACTCTAACTAAAGCAGACATGACTGAGCCATCCAGGGGTTTATTTTACCTTCCTATCATCTATTTATGGACAGGTAAGAGCTTTTAATGTATAATGTATGATTATGGTGTATATTTTGAATCAATATGCAAGAAAAATCCACATCAGTATGTGTTAAAAAAATCATAGATGTCCAAAATATTGACTTTTTTGTTTAATGCATGGCCACCATGTTTGAGTTTAATGAAGCCCAAAATCATACATTTATCTCAGTGAGTTTTGAAATCCGTAAAACTCTTCTTCTCTCTGTTTTTAGGTATTTTATTGTCGATTAGGGCAACCTTTGCTGCAGTTACTACTTTAAATTCACAAAGATTGGTGAGAGATTGAAGCACAAAAACAACTGACAGATGAATGAAGTATGAAGGATTTAATAATAAACTGTCACACTATATATGTATCCATTTAGATGTCCATGTTTGAATCCTGGCCTAATAAATTAAAGATCAAACATGTGATTGTTAAACAAAACGCCTCATATTTGCAACTGCTATAATACATTATCTTTGACCCAGTGCATATCCTCCTGTTAGAAAGCTACAGGCTAACATCTCTCCCTATCCTGTAGTCTTATAGTCATCCTATAGTCCTTCTTTCCTTATTAAAATGTTGTCCTCCGTCATCTTTTAGGTGGGGTCGAGGGCAGTGTGCTCGCATCTCTGGCTCCTCCGGTCCACCTGTCAGGGGAAAGGCTGGGTTGGACCTTGCTGGTCTGTATGGTGAGTGACTTCAGGAGAGGGCACCTAGAGGTGAGCTGGAGGTCACCATCAGAAGGCGTCGTGTCCAGCACACCATACAGCATTGCTGTAAAAAGGAAGCATCGTGGCCAGAGCGCTGTGGCCATCATCACAGTGGGGACCAGAGACTGGCCATCGTACAGTTGCTCTGTGAGTCACAGACGACATCGAAAAGTCATCAGGAGATGCCACACCACCTCAACAGGTAGCACTGTAGCTGACCATGAGTGAGGATTTCTGCTACTTAGAAATAGAACAAACTTATTTTATATTTCATACTTTTATCACAATTTTTTAATTTCAGATCATCAAGACGAGATCAGTGATGAATATGAAGAGATAGACGGTACATTTTAATTGTTCACAAACAATTAAATTGGTGTGTGATTCATACAGATGTTGGTCCTTATGTTAATCTGTGTGATTTGATCTCCAGATGTTAGCCTGTGGACAAACACAGTGGTCGTTACGGTTATGAGGCTCCTTTTCATGAAGATCATCGTCTTTAACACTTTGATGACCACTCATGCTGTTATTAAGTGGTAAGAGGATGAGTTTGTGCCATCAGTGATAAAAAAAAATGTGTGTGAAAAATGTGTTTTTTATCTAAGATAAGATATACTTGTTTCAAATATCTTAATGTATTTGACATTTTCAGATGGTTGGAAAGCTTCTGATGCACCATGTGACCTTTGAAAAGAAAACTAACCCATAGAGGGGAACTCTTTCTTGTCTGAAGTCTGCACATTGAGGGTTTCTGCACTGGGAGAAGTTGAACGCAGTTCACCCTTGTGGTTGGCTTTACGATACTGATCTTACACTGAGTTTTGGATTGGAAGCTCATGGATTAAATGGAAAATGGCATGAGCAAATCCACTGTCAGGATCGCAGGAGTAGAAGGTTTCAAATGCTATGAATCTTTTTGTCGCGCCTCTTTTAGCCTCTTTCTCATTGACATCCCAGGTGTTGCTGACTGTGGCAGTTGAAAACAGATTGTGTTTGTGAGGCCAAACCTGGTATCTGATCAAAAAAACCTAACCTCAGACAGATGGGTTAGTGCACACACTGTTATATATGTGTTATATATGTTGTATATGTGTGTTTGTGAAAGGATGTGTGTGTTTTCTTACTCATCTTTAATTCTTAATTCTTAAAACAAGTGTAGTGACATTTTATAATGAAACATTTAGTATCCTATTTTGCTTTTTTCGTCCTGTGAATGTGACAGTAGTAAACAGGAAGTAAGACATTTTGACTTTATTGTTTTTATTGTTTTTTTAAATAAAACACTTGCACACAGTTTTTTTTCTCATGTTTTTTTTTTCTTTTTGAGCGCCTTGAGTAACACACTGACATAGCAACAGAGCACCACTAGGTGGCAGTACAATCACATCTGACATTTTTTTAAATTATTATCCAACAGCAAGAATATGGAGCTTAACTTCCTCTACAGGACACTACGTTCATAAATAAGTTAAGTATTTCAACATTGACCAGCCACTCTTCACCAAACTGACACTCACACATGATGGAAGAGATCATAATGCCAAAAAAAACTTAGATTAAGCTTATATGGCCAACCAAAATGGGGCATAATTGTACAGAATGTTACATGTTAAAAAGGCTCATAGTTTTAAGGGTTGGCATTTCTATCAGGTATCAAATGGTATACATTTCCCACAACACACTGCCGAAGCACATGTCTCAGCAGACAGTGTGGTAAAGTTTTCTCAGTGATTTGCAGTGTTTTGTCTACACTCCAGTATCTTACACGTATCCCAGTAAGGAGCAGCTCGTCAATTCTGGCAGTAGGAGTAAAACAGTCTACAGTAGCAACTTTAAAAACAGGGAAGGGAGTGTGAGGAGGAGAAGGGTGCTGGTTTGGTGGTGAGTTATGATTTCCTTTGTACATGAAACCATACGTTATCTGTCTTTGGCTCAAATTAACAGAACAAAGAATACAGTGAGCAACAAACATGAGCCGGTATCATCACAGCCTCTTGGCAAAAAAGGTGGGAATAGCGCTGATATGATTCTCAGAGGAAATAAAAACACATCCAAGCATGTCACCAACTGATTAAAAAAAAACACTAACACAGCCACACACACACACACACACACACACACACATTTCATACACATTTGCACATATTTGAAATCAGGACTGAGGAAAAACAACAAATTCATACAGAAACAAAATAGTACTGATGGTATTTGCTGTGACAATATTCATAATACATTCAAAAAAGAACAACTCACATTGACTGACTTAAAATGATACGCTGAGTCAAATCAGCTACTGGAAGAATTATGCACTTTAAGAAAAATGACAGCTCCTTGTATTTAACAGACTTTTACTTTGAAAGGATAAAAAAACAAACAAAATATAGATGGTCTCAAAAACTTGAGCCATTGGAGATTTTGGTGGCAGACAGTAAAGTGAGAGGAAGAAACACTGATGTGGATTTGTTAAAAAAAAAAAATCTAAATAAAGTGCTTCTGTTAAAACAAACATCCTCTGTCTGAGGTATTAAAGAAAAATCACATCAAATGACATAAAAAAACAAACTACGCCATTACACTGTGCACTGAAGACAAGCTATTTACAGTTTGGAGTGTATATCCAAACACTCAACCACCCCGCCTTCCCACATACAGACAGGTACATTTGTGTCATTGTCAAGTGTCCTATCCAAAGACGAAGCCATCATCACATCTCCTGTGTTATTCCCCAGAGGGCTGATTCTGCCAGGTAAGATGCAGTTATTGTTGTCAGTATCTCTTGTACCCGCTGGGAGCTCTGCCACATCCTCTACAAAAACACTAGCTCCCAGTAACTGTCCAGCCTGCTGCTGTTTCTTCTCTACGTGACAGAGGAATCAGTGCTCAGTATCAGTGCTCAGCAAAAAAACTCTCTTTCTAGTGCATACACATACACATGCCCACACGCATGCAGGCACCACACAAAGACTCCCGCTCCCTGCTCTTACATCAACACTACGCTCAGAGCACACAGCAGGAGCAGTGCGAGCTGTTTAAGAGGCTGAGAATGAGAGTGTAAGATGGAGGTGGCAGCACCGCGGGGATAGATCTTCCATCTATCCTGGTCCGGGTGGAGGCTCTCCATGTCTTTCAAGGCGCTGTACGCTGCCACTGTGAAGTTAGCATCCCCGGTGGTCAGGAGATCAAACACGCAGGAGTGGAAGTAAATGTCCTGCTCTTCCAGCAGTTCCCTGCAGCGTTCCCTGGCCCCCTCCACACCGAAAACCTGCATGGCACCGTAGGGGGATGCTTGTGTCTGTGAGGAGTAGGTGGGCCGACGCAGCTGCTGAAGCTGCAGGCCGAGCGCAGGAGGTGAGAGGGGCAGGGGAAGATGCCCTGCCTGATCAATGCGTTCTCCGCTGGGGCAGCCATTCAGACAGAGCTGCAGGTCCTGGGTGGCATCGTAGGCCTGAGCTAGCTCCTCTGGGATCCGCACTGCCAGGGTCAGATAGCGGCCCAGCTGGCGAACAATTACAGTTACACCAATGTAGCCAGCATGCAGCTCCACGTGGCGACCCGGGCTGCGTTCAGAGATCCACAAAGCCCGGACCTTCCCAGTAGCACCGTCAGCTCCAGCGGATGTGTGGATGGGGTCTCCGCTGCTCACTGTTCCATCGTCAAAGGCAGCAGGGAGGTTGTCTGTGACGGCCTGGTAGACCCTCTGGTCTGTACAACCCTCATAGGGCTTGAATATGATGGTGATCTATAAAGAGGAAACATCAGAAAGTTTTTAAGATTAAATGCATTGAATGAATGACAATCTGAAAATGCAAGAATGGATATAAATTAATAAAGTTAATTCATTAGACAGAGGACAAAGAAAACAAAAATGCAATTATTTCTTGCCTCTCAGCTGCAAATTAATTAATAAAGTAATCATTAGTTGCAGCCCTAATTAATTTCATAGTTGATGTAGAGAAATTTTAATAACTAACCAATAACTTTGATAAGAAATTTAATAGCAAAAAGATTCTCTGGTGAAGATTTGCTGCTTTTCTTTTGGTCAGACAAAACTGAAAACTGACCTTTTACTATTTTGTGACTTTTTATATAACAAAGAAATCAGCAGATTAAACAATTATGAAAATTATCAATGGTTCCAGCCCTTGAGATAAGGTAAAACGTGTCACTCCTTCTCTCTCACAAATACACAGTTACAAATATTAACCTTCACCCATTACACAGGTTATTGACTCTCATCACACCACATTTGAGAAATGACTAAATGACTTTTTAAGTTGTAATTTGACACAGCTATGCAAACATGCTGACACATGCACACACACACACACATAAAAAGACACAGGGCTCCAGTGGTAAGTGGAGGCAGCGGTGGATACAGGGTGTGGTGTGAGCATTACGGTTAGCACTAGCATCATAGTTCCGGTGAATGGCTGCTTTGTTCACATGACAGCTGTGAGGAATGAAGCCTGGCAGGCCATTAAGCCTGGAGGGCTGTTAATGTGCATGTGTGTATAAGAGAGAGTGTATGTGTGTGCGCGTCCCTAATAATCATGACTAATAACTTGCCCCACCTCTGACACAAGGTCAAACCTTCAGCCTCACAGTGTAGCAACCCCACTATTTGCTTAATGTGTTGTGTGTGTGTGTGTGTGTGTGTGTGTGTGTGTGTGTGTGTGCTTCATCTAGCGTGTGCATGACTTAGAGTATGCATGGGTGTGTATGTGTTTTAATAATTAAAGCTATCGACTAGGCTAGAGAGGGCAGATCATCGGGGGAAACATCAACATAGCTTCTTTAACACCACAAAGATCACCTTGTGTTGCTCGTCATCCATTTGGTGATGTGTGTGTGTGTGTGTGTGTGTGTGTTTTTTGTCATTAAGGTATAAGGACCTTTTAACACACATAGTGCTTTAAGCTAAGTGCAAGTAGTACCACTTACAAGACACACATACACGCAAATAGTTGCAAATGCGCACAAAGTAAACAGTGGCTCCTTACACAGATCTCATTCTATGTTATTAGAGGTCAGGCTATATGCAGCCATTAACCGAGTTAGGTTTCCAACACTGCTTCAGTCACAAGAGATAAGTCACAACATCGGGCTGTTTGCCTCACACTTGTGACTCGGAAAGAGAGAGCAGGGAGAGCAAGGGTGTTTTCCAGCCTCACATTGATAAGATTTCTTACTCTGAGGCAGAAAAGAAACTTAGAGGTCATTATAGAAAATGTTTCTCTAACACACACACACACACACACACAGAGAAATAAACTAGATTACACCAGCTGCTCTCACTTAGGAAACTCTTAGCTCTCAGCCTTAATAACAGCAAATTAGACCCCGAAAAGCCCATTTCACTCTGCTTCCCCCTTTATAACAGTTCTCGTCTCACCTTATTGGTTGCTGTGGCACTGGAGCCAGGTACCACGGGAACATTAGTGACCTGTACCGACAGATAGTCATTATCAATGAGAGGCCACGCTCCCTCCACCTTACAAGTCTGGAAGCTGTCCTTAAATGTCCTCAGATGTGGGTCCCCGAACAGCCCGCAGAACAGGTACCCGGGCCGGGAGTGGCTGTGGCTGTGAGCATGAGAATGTGTGTGTGCATGTACGTGAGAGTGCGTGTGGGCGTGCTGGGTGCGACTGTGGTAGTTGCAGGGCTCGTGCCGGACCTCGGGGTGTGTGGAGGAAGTGGGCCCGTCTCTGGAGCAATTCCTCTGACTCATGAGGTCAGAGATGCCCAGCACAGCCGAGTGGAAAACCAGGTTCCCCCGACAGGACTTGGCTGTCCTTTGGGTGCACGCTGAGTATGCACGTAAAGCCTTGCAAAATTCTGTGTGAAAGCCATCCACGGCTGGCGTCAGGTGGGAGGTCAGGGAGACAAAGTCTGTGGTGCACTTCTGGATACGGCACTGAGGGGTGGCCACCTGGCACTGACCTGGAGAGAACAGAGAGATATGCAGAGGTATTGTTAGCAAGGTGAAACAGCAATAGTGAGACCAGCTAAAACGTCTCATAATCTAGGTGTATACTACACTGAGAGCTGGATTTAACTAGAAATGGAAAGTTCATGTGCACACAGAAGACAACTAAGGTGTGTAGATAGCTTTGAAGTAAACAGACAATGCTACCGGCCTGTTACAATCCAACCTAATAAATTCAGAAAAAGAACCGCCCGCTGACTGAAAGTCTTGATCAATCAGCAGTGCCGCTCTGTGAGTGTAATAAACCTGAAGTGTAATAAACCAAAGAGCAGCCAGAGAGAAAAGATAAAGAATGTTTTCCCTCAAGGACTGAGATAATACTGCTTATATACCGAGGGTGCACATAACACGTCCCATATAATAGACAGTGAGAGCAAGACAATACAAGGTGTGTGATCATTTTTGAGGATGTTGTATTTGTGATCCAGTGTAGTTTTAGCAGTGAAGATCAAAAATATACATAACAAGTTATGTTTTTGTCACTTCAGTGTTTGTTTACAGCTATAACTACGAACACAAGAGGAAATACATCCAAAAGACTGATTATTCTGTCCCCGTATATCCATTAGGAACAAATGTCTTGGTCCGAAATTGTTCCTGATGTTTTATCTATTGCTACATTTCTGAATGTAACGAGGGTCAAACCAGCCTTTTATATCATAGATCATCAGAGAGAGAGAGAGAGAGAGAGAGAGAGAGAGAGGGAGCTAGAGCGAGAGTGAGAGATTAGAGACCAGACCTAATGCATCAGTCACAGCGTGCTCCTATTAGATTAGGCCAGAGAGAGGCTCTGCAGTGTATGGGCAGCTGCACACACACACACACACACACACAGACACACACATACAAATAGCTATCTTAGAAAGAATGCTGCTTGTGCCTCCGTTAAACATACACAGCCAGTGATCTTCAGATGGTGGTATGATCTCCTAATAGCCAAGAAAGTACAAGAGATTCACTGAATGTCACATCATTACTTAACAACCATAAGCTATCACTAACACATAAACACACACAAGCAAACAGCACATTCCAGCTCTTCTTTGTACATTGATTTGATTTTGGGGCATGAATGAGTTAGGCACCACCATTTGGGGGCAGTAGTGCTCTGAGTTTTAGAAATCAGGGTGCAGGTACAGACCCCCACTCACACCATGCTTCAGAATCTCTCTCCTGCCTGTTAAATACTGACACCAACCCACAGACACACACACACACACACAGACTGCCTTCCATGCCAACCACCACTGTACAGACGGTCTGAGTACTGAGGACACATTGTGTCTTTGACTGGCGCACCAACAGCCTCCTCCTCTCCCTCCTATCTGCCCCGCAGTACCTAAATACCACTCCCAATCTAATCAGAGTGGGTTTATTCTCTTTCGAAGGGTATCCGAATCATGAGCTGCTCTAAAAAAGCACAAAAGCACTCATTCACTGACATTTTCTCAGAAAGGTGACGTAGCGAGAAGGGAGTCGACCCTGTAACTGAAGCACTGGGGTTCAAACCGCTGACTTATATAAAGGTCAAAACCTTTCTGACAATAAGCATCAGCTGAAGTTTCACATCAGTTCCCATTGTGTCCCATTCACTGACCCTCCGAAAAGAGGATGCTTAATAATATTCTGAATCGCACATTTTTGATACTTTCGCTCTTCACTGCTTCCCATGATCTCCCTTTTGTGCAGCCGTCCTCTTAAGCGCTCTTTTTAAGCAGGCATTGCTGTACTTTCAAAAGAGAATCCAATCTATGCATATAAATAAGCAATTTGTGGAAAGTCTAGTCAAGGTGGTGAATACTGAATTGATTTGAAAATATTGCTAAGAAGAGAATAAAGAAACTCCCCATGTGAGGAACTGGAACATAAGGGTTCTTCAACACATCCAGAGCCTGGTTTGTTTCATCCCCTTGGGTAAGTATCCAATATAGACACAATAAAACAGACAGCAATGCCCACACCACGCCTCCCATGTCCTACCACAATATTAACCTCTTTTTTTCACTTCCATCCCCCTCTCCCAGCTGCCTTTATCTTCTCACGGGTTTCATCTCTTCTTTTCTCTCAAGCCTCATCTGTTGTCAGATTTGTTTTTTCTCCCAGCTCAAATCATTTCTCTCCACCGGCACTATTCTATTCATTTCTCAGTTTGATTCCCAGGTCGGGTCTCTTTCCCCCCCCCACCCGGTCATCTCTCTTCCCTGCATCCTGAGGCACCTTCTCTACCATCAGACAGAGGTCAAAAGATCCACCAGCTGTATCTCTCAAGCTTGGTTTAGCGATTCTTTGTCTCCCTATCCAACAGCCTCCAACTTCTCTGATCTCCAGAGATCAGAAAAGGATCTACTGGGATCATCTCTCAACTGAGGGAATGGCCTGTGAAGTGCTTATTGATCACCTTGTTGTGTGCACTCTCTCACACACTGAGCTCAAATCACACAAACAGCCCTCCAAGCTTAGAGATACAAAGCTTTACAGGAGCTCACTACAGCATGCACTCTTTCTGTCTCTCGAGTAGACACTCAGGAGTGCGAACAATAGTCAACAATTCAGACATTCCTCCCTCCCTGTCTAAACAGACACACGGAGCTGACAACTGAAGCGACAATGAAATATGTCTAAATACCTTTAAATGTACATGTCAGAACAAATAAAACTCTACTGTTTGCTTATACAGACTAAATAATACACATTCTTTCCAGGTGACGCACATGTAGCAGAAGGTGCCAAGAGGGTCTTTAATGTGAAGTGGGTCTCCCTGTTCCCACCAGGCTGTGTGCAGAGGTGGTTTTGTCCTGCTGCCTGAGCCGTGTTAAACTAATTACTGGAGGTGTGACTGCTCAACAGACAGCCGACACAACAGCCGACCCCCTGCACACACAGCAACACACACAGACTTGGGCAAAAACAGAGCTACAGTTTTTGGAAAGAGGATAAAAAAAAAAACATCTGTCATTACCAAACTTAACCAAATGGGTTTAAAACCAACAGGCAATGTGGTAAACAAGAAGTTAGTACAATAGACCTCTGTATAGCCACAGTCATATTATGTTTTTGTATCAATAATCCTCACAAACATCTTATTAATCTCTCATTGAACGCACTCTTCTTTTGTTTGAATCTCTGTTTTTCTTTCTGACCAACATCTGGCACAGTGTGAGTTTCTGCTTTCAACAAACAACCACCAGTACAAGAAAGAAGCGTTCCTATGTTTTTTCATTTAAACCATGTGCAACTTTAATCACTTTAATACTATTTCTCTGATGCATTTTGTTAATTTGCATCATGCAACTGAACATAAACTCTATCCCACATTAGGTTTAGTCAGATTTACAGCACAGTACGACCCTGATCCTAACTTTTCATGATCAGATTTACACTTGGATAGATTCTGTTTTCTGTAAAGCTGTAATCTGTTATATATGGACATGAGGAGAGGTAGTCACCCTCTCTTCCCCTCCTCCATGAGCCATTAAGGGGCAGACAGGAGAATGACGGCCCAGGAGAGAGGAGAAGAAACTCGATCCGTGCTCAGACTGCTGCACTGCCGCTGGAGAGAGAGCCATTGTCAGGCAGTACTGGGCCCGACACAAGGATCGGACACACAATGATTACAAAAGCTTAATAACTAATAAAGTATCTCTGATCGCTACTAAATGCAACACACTTAAAATAAATGTTGTTACTGTGCTTGTAGTTGGTGCAGCGCTCAGCAATTAGTGCGAAATTGGATAACAGAGTGCGTAAAATTACAGATTTGTTGCGATTATAACTATAAGACACAGTAGTTGTTGCATTATAGAAGTGTATTTAGTTACCTATGTGAGCACCGCAGCAGAGAGCGATGATCAGCAGCAGCAGTGGCCGGAAGCGGCGCACCAGAGACGGGGAGGCGAGGCGCTCAGCCCCGCGGCAACAGCATCCGGCTCTCCCCATCCCCGTCCATGCAGGGCCAGGAGGGGAGAGTGGACAGACCTCCAAAGGGCCAGGAGGGGTGGTGTCCAGGCCTTCTCACTTCTCCTTCTTCTTCTCCTTCTTCTGCCTCTTCTTCCTCACTCTTCTCTCCTTCCTCTGCTCCTCGGGTGCGCAGGGGCATTAAAACACAGCTGCTCCGCGGAATGCAGGGCGGAGGGAGTGGAAAGGCAAAGAGAGGAGAAAAACAAAGTACAAGCACAAGTCACTCCGACGACACTTTTACTTTTCCCCTGTATAAATCCACACCCCACGTGATTTAGGTGCGCTCCCTCCGCGGTCGGACTTTTGCCTTGATTGCGATCACTCTCTGCTCTCCTCTCTCGTCCCAAACACGCACAATCACATCTCTCTCTTCCTCACCAGGCCGGGGTTTCTCCTCCACTCCTCCCCTTTCACTTTCTCCTCCTCCTCCTCTGCCCCTCCAACAAATCAATAGAGAATCAACCAAACCCTGCTGGCGGAAAACCCGCCTACCACAACTCCAACACACACAAACACACACGCAGAGTGAGAGCAGTCCACAAAATAATGAAGAGGCCGGAGATAAAAGTTGTAAAACGTTAGTAAGATGTCATTAAATCACTGTGTACACCGCAGAGAATATAATGGGTTTCCAACGTGCTGCTGCCGCCAGTGAACGCTGATCGAGACAGACAGAGAAAGTCCTGTTTCTTTCCTACCCTATAATAATAACAATAACAATAATAGGCCTAATAATAATAATAACTACTACTAATATTGCATTATTATCATCATCATTATTATTATTATTATTATTATTATTATGCTGTTTTACAAGCTGCAATACTTGTCATAATGTAATTAATTCCCAGACAGATTTGTAATGCAATCTAATACTGTACATTATAAAATAAAAACTGCTGCTACAACTACTACAACTATTACTACAACTACTACTACTACTAGTACTACCACTACTACTGCTACTAGTAATAATAATAATTATAATAATAATAATGCTGTTTTACAAGTTGCAGTACTTGTCATAATGTAATTAATTCCCAGACAGACAAAGAAATATTTAAATAAATCATGTTTAAGAAGCAACATGATATCATCACAAATCTGTTCCTTGTTCCAATCTTTGAATTTATGACAGTGTGTAATGCAGTCTAATATATTTATGTAAATATAAAAACTGTTTTACAGTGTTTTCCACAGAAACAAGGAAAGTATTTTCAGTGTAGATTAAACATTGTTTTTGTTTTTTGGTATTTTCTTTCCACTTACCATGCATGCATTTTTTGAGCTTGAAATGATATCACAGCAAAATAAATAAATAAAACGAATATATTTAAACCAAAATAGTACTAGAAGGAGAGTATATTTTGACTTGAAACTCTTCATGTCTTCATAACTTTTAATGTAGGATGATTTCCTGTTTTCCTCTCTGCTATTAAGTTAATCCGCTGCATCAAGCCTTTGATTTCTTTGATCAACTGACCAAAGCTGGATATTTTTTAGAAGAAAATGTTAGGCTACTAATTGGTGGGTGTTCACTATCAACCCCATATTTCATTTCTTGTTTTATGTTTTCTTAAGAAACCCTCTAGGAATTTCATCACACTTTATTCCAAATAATTATGTTGCAGTTGGAATGAGATGTGGAGAAACCGTTCTCTGTGGATTTTCTTAATATGAGTTTGTGTCTCTGCTTACTTTATTGGCAACAAAAGCACAAAATAATGAACAGAAACAGAACAGAGCACAATGTGAGGCCAGAGTCTGTATGACACAAACCAGTCCAAACACAACAACACGCAGACACCAAACTGTTTACACTGCAACAGTCATAAATCTGTTCAGTCAAAGAACAAAACAGCAGAAGGTACAAGGTGAGCTGATGTAAACACCCTCCAGCCATAACGACAGACACCGAACAAGGCATGCTATATATGCAAAACAGCCTGTACTTTTCCAATCATTACTGTTCTCTCCACCTACAGTTATGATTCATAAATGAATATAACTTCACGCCCACTTTCTGGAACCTGTTCAAATGCATTTTAAAACTCTTATTTTTTTATTGCAAAGAAGTTGAACCTGATCCAAACTAACCCATTTTTCGACTAAAGGTTAAGGGGCTGGACGGGTTTCAAAGAAAGAGCTAGATAATATTCTTCACTTAATGTGCATATCTACACTTTGTTTGTTCTTTTAATGCTCAGTTTGTATTCCGTTAAGAGTGTTAGTGTGTTGAAGGTGTGCGTGTGTGTATGGCTGTTTGCACATGCTGTGCCCATAATCCTCTGATGCCTGCTGCTTACTGCCAAATTGTGCCACCCTGGCTTAACTTGTTTGCATGTGAATGAGTGTGAGAGTGAGCGTCTCCATAAGTTTGACTGCTGTGAAGCAAACAGAGCTGCTCTGTGGCTGATATTTTATGTGGTGTGTGTCATAGCCGGGTAGTTTCACCCTAACATGACTCAACTTCAGAATGTACACTCACATCATTGCCGGCCATAAGTTTGGTCATGGCCACTCGTTCCCTGCTGATTGTGTCAGTAAAATAAACACACAGAGTCACTATAAAGCTCATGAGGATTTAACAGTAAGTGTGGCCAGAGAAGATGATATGTGCAACTCAAACAGGCTCTAATATTAGATTATATTAGCTTCCTGTTTGTGCCAGAAGCCTCTGATCTCACCAATGAGGATGTCTTCATGTGTGTGTGTGTCCATGAGTCATGAAATCAGATGTTGTATTGTAGTTGTAGTTATTGTATTTGCACAGTGTGTCTTTAGAGAAAGTCTGGAAGAGGTGATAAATTAAAGAATATGACTGAATAAATAAATGTTGAGACAAAATAAATACAGACATTGATGTACAGGGCACAATGGGACTCTGAATGGTTTGATGAGCAGTGGTTAGTAAGTAAACTATGTGTCTTTACTGAAGTATTATGAGTACAGTTTTAAGAACTTGTTGCTACTTTATACTTCTATTCCACTACATTTTATAATCACTTCATAAAATACGATGCATTGTTTCAAATTTAACTTCCTAACAGTACAAAAAATAGTTTAAATTATCGCCTCTGCAGCCAACTACATAATGCATACAAGTTATTGCAGTAATCAGTAATACTACATCAATAATTTAGTATATATATATATATATATATATATATATATATAATGTGGTACTCTAAAATGAACCATTTTGCAAAACGAGTTCTTTTTCTTTTCATAATCAAAACCTTTGTTTAAAAAAATTTAATCCAGGACTTTTACTCGGGTTAATGAGGTATTTTCACATTCTTGTATTACTTTCACATAAAAATTCTCTTTTTTTAGAGCGTCCTATGGCCTCTGAACCAAGGTTGCACATCATTTCCCGTCTCTCACATTCCTTTTACAACTTCTGTACTGTCAACTATCGACTAAAAAGGCACAAAAAGCCCCAAATAAATGCATTTAAAATATAAAAATATTTTTTTCCACCACTGTTGGCGACAGTTATAATGATCAAATAATCAAGGTTTCAAGGTCACCAGAATCCAATTAAACACCTATGAGAGATTTTAAACCAATGTGTTTACCACCACCATCATCAAAACACCAAATGAGGGAATATTATTTGGAAGATGTTCTCATCCCTCCAGTCGAGATCCAGCTTGTTTTTCCATCCATTTACCACCCAGCTGGACACCCTGGATACCAAATATTGGGACAGGAAGAAAACAAGCAACATTTTGACAGTTAAAAAAGCCTCTCTGACAAACCTGCCACCCCTCAGCAGGATGAAACACGAGGTGAACATTTCATTTATACTAACTCTTTGAACACAGGGTGGTTAATTCAATTACATGTGTGCATATGGTGCTATTCATCATGACTAATTTCATATTTAATTCTAATCACACATCCGCCGACATATACACACACACACACAAACATAGATAACATGTGACCCTATTCATAGAGTTTAATTCTATATTTCATACTAATTCATTTAATCAATTACACCACAGCTGAGACCTGAGAGCAGAGGACACTGAAGCTAACTCACCCCGCTCCACACACACACACACACACACACACACACACACACACACACACGCTCTGCCTAGTTACAGATGCATTCACTCAATGAGCCTCAGGCACAAAGACAGTCTGTTTCTGAACGTCCAGCTTGTCTTCACCTCCACACCTCTGCCTCCCTTCTCCACTTCAACCTCTCTCCATCTCCCCCTCACCCACCCCGACTCCAAACAGCCTGTCATTCAACAAATGGCTCTCGCAACTCCATGTACACCTGTGTATGCATGTGTGTGCCAGAGTGTGTAAGTGTTGAGAGTTTACATTGTTGCAAACCTGTCACGGGCTGTGCTTGTAGGAAAATGTAAGTATGTTGCAATAAATCTCTGATAATCTGTCACACACACACACACACACACACACACACACACACACACACACTCACACATGGAGCGGTGAAAGAAGTACAAATCTGTACTCAAATAAAAACAATGATGCAACATGCAACAGTGATGTTAAAATACTCTGTTACATGCAAAGGTCCTGGTCTAAAATCCTACTTATGAAGTAATTTGAGCAGAATGATCAAAAGTCTGTATCATATAATTAGTAATGTGTTAATAAAGTTAAAGTATTAACTTTATTTTCTTACAACAAAGACCACTAAACCTGTTTTAAACTGATTTGCATTGAAAACAGACTAGAATATTCTTATTGCATTCGGTTATTGGATGTTAAAGGGATCAAAAAGAGTGCTAAATACATCATATTTTATAGGAAAAATCAAACAGTAATTGGTAAATTAACTTAATTGAACTATAAAAGTGAGTAGTGAAGTGAAGTCTAAGTATAAAGTAGCATGACATGCAAAACAAAGTACAAGTACCTTCTATTTGCACCTGAGTACATGCACTTAGTTACATTCCACCACTGCACACACATTATATATACCCAGTTATTCCCTCTCACTCGTTCTCAGTGCCAGCCACCACAACACACACACCAGCACACAAAAATCTCACACACCCAATTCTTGACTCACAGATGGGTGGTAAAGGTAAGTGGAGACTGCAGGTGTGTATGTGTGTGTGTGTGTGTGTGTGTGTGTGTGTGTGTGTGTGTTTATATTCCTGATGTGAGACGATAACATAAAAGATAAAATCCAGGTATCAAAGCCTCTTGTAATGTGAGTGGAAATTCAATCCTATAATAGCTTGTTTGATAGCTGTTTCACTCCCCGGCCAAACTCATGTTGTGTTTTACTTGAGTTGGCCTTATCAGACCTCCTGTGTCTGCACATTCACTTCACTGTTACAAAGACATAGAGAGAGAGAGAGAGAGACTGAGCCTGGTTTCAGGTGCCTCAATGCAAAAAGTGTCAGAGTGGGAAAGCGAGAGAGCTCATCTTGGGGTCAGTTTATCTTTTAAAATGCCGAAGAGAAACGTCATCAGAGAGCTCAGATCAGTGGGAGAGGATTCCTTTAACGCTGGCCAGAGAGGGAGAGATTATCACATTGATCCTTCTCTCCTTACACTCTCAACCTCAGTGTCTTTTTTTTTTCCAAGAGTGGCCCGTTGATGTGCATTGATTGACTGGTACTGACCCACAACACAATGATGACACTATAGTTTTAAATAGAAACAGAGGAGAGAAAATAGAACATCATGATAGTGCTTTCTGTTCTGGTTCTCCAAACATGTTTCTGCCATTTTTTTTCTCTCTAATCGCGCTCTTCTTCCAGCTCTTATTACCACTGTGTCCTTTTTATATATACACACACACACACAGTAGATTAGTGGAAAGTAACAAAGTGTGTTTACTCAAGTGAGTATAATTTACTTGAGTATTTACACTTTATGCTACTTTATACCTCCTCTACTACTGCACTTTTTACTCCATTACATTTATCTGACAGTTTTAATCGCAGGGTTACCTCACAGATTAGATATTACATCCAAAAATCTATGATCAGCTGTGAACCTATGATTGATTAAACAGTCCTGCAAAGGATCCATGAAGGTTATGATGTTCAGTCTTTGTTAACCTGTCGATTTAACTTTATGTTCTTTAACTTAAGTAAGACCCTTTTCTTGTAAACTAGTACTTTTACAAACTAATTTTACTTCGAGAAAGAACACGTTTCTATTTAAAGTTTCTAGTATTTCAAAAGATCAAATAAAAATCTGATATAGAATATCTATGGAAAGTAGATTAAGGTGTCACTGGTCTGTGGGGACACTCCCTAAATTATTTTTCTACTATCTCTTCATCGTCTTTGTCTTTACCTTCTTCCTCTCCCTCTTCATTTCCCTCATCTATCTATTTCATCCTTTGTGTAAAAATATCTGAAGCGCACACAGCTGCATCAGACAGCGATGTGACAACGAAGCCTCTGTTTTCTCTGGGCAACACACACACACACACACACACACACACACACACACACACACACACACACAGAGCAGTAAGAAGGAAACAGCTGAAGGATGTAATAGGGCAGATGAGGATCATGGGGTTCCAGTTTGGTTTGGGTCAGGGTGAATGTTTGGCAGCTGTGAGACAAAGACACGCTATTAAAGCTGCTCCCTTCTCGCCTCAAGCTCGCTCTGCAGCGAAACTTGTTTTGTCAGTCAGTTTGCCAGCTAACATCAACATAAATAAGCAGAAGCCTTGTGATTCTACCAGTCCCATTTTGGAATAAGAGGCGTCTTTTTGTGCATGCATGAGTCCATTACTTCCAAAAACTGGGACATTTTCAAGCCTGCACATCTGATCATGAAGGCGGCGCTGGTGATAATTGTTCATCTAGTTTGACGTTGTTTTCTCTTTATGGGTTTTGATCGAATTACACACACACAGACATCTCCCTTTCTCTTGCTTTCAAACACACACGCACACACACACAAACACACAGGTTACTTTGTTGATACGCTCTGTTTTTTCCACACATCTACACACACTGAAGCTTCACAGATATTTTGAGTCTTGCGGCTACAGATGGTCAGCTTCCATCTCCTGCTGTGCTATCCACATCCTCCAAGTGGTAAACACAAACCCCTTCAACACACACACACACACACACACACAGAGAGAAAAAAATGTATGGGTATCTATAAATCACTCATACGCCAGAGCCATATGCTCATACCTGTCTGTGAGGAGGAAGCCCAAACACAGGTGAGCCCCTCACATTCCAGCAACCTGACAGATATACAGATGGAGAGAGAGAGGGAGAGGGAGAGAGGGAGAGAGAAAGCTCACCACCTCTCTTTTTCCTACATCCAGCTGTGAGTGCCTCCTCTCTTCTCCTCCCCCTCTCCTCCCCTCTCTTCCCCTTGGGATAGAGTGCTCACAGAGTGGCAGATGGGTGGAATGCATAATACATAGACTATTTGGGGGGCTGGGTGTGTGTATGTGTGTGTGTTTGTGTGTGTGTAGTCAGTCCACGGGGAGTAGGCTGTGGAGTCATTATAGATCTAATGGTTGTGTTTTAGACGCCGCGCCGTGCCAATCTCATTTGAAGTGCAAAAGCCAAATGAGTGTGAAGCGTTTCATTACTCATGCCCTGTGTGTGTGCAAGCTCCCCCTCGGTTCATGTGAGGCAACAGATCAGTGAGGCAGTCACAACTTTGTAACTGACATGTGAGATGTACTATATATGTGTGCGTGGGCGCGTGTGTGTGCACGTTCACGCATGTGCATTTTGAAGGACGTTTAAGGTGGATGCTCGATCGACTGAATTTGAATCTTTTGTTGTCCACAGTCGTGGTTCTTCTGCCTCCCCGCTCATGTAGACCGACTTTATTTCCTTAATTACTGTGATTACAGCAAGATGAGGCCTATGTATCATAATGTTGTGTAATTAGCACTCAGTTGTGAACTAACAAGGCCTCCTCAGGCATAGGTAATGGATTTTGGATAGACAAGCTGAGCTGAGGCATGACTAATACAGCATGGGTAAGTATAATTAAAGCCTCCACTCTGGAAGGAGGTTCCCTCTCACACACAGTAGAAGTTTGGGTAACAATGCATCAATCAGCATTGTTCTGAGAGAAGTTCATCTAAGCCACATCTTGAACAGCAGCAAGGTCTCCCTCAGACCATTTACTTCCTCGGGGGTTAATGGAGATGTGTTATATGTGTAACCAGAACAGATAAAGGAAGCTTGTTAGCTGATGGAGGCAAAAAAACACCACATCGAGAGGCATCGGCGGCTTAGGCAGACAAACAGCGTGGAGGGGGGGTTGGCGGGAGGAAAGAAAACAAGAAGGTGAAAACAGAGTGAGAGAACAATGAAGACAAGACGGAACAAGAGAAAGCTGGCAGGTAGCGGCTCTCTGGAGATTCATTAGGCTTGTCAAAAATTCTGGCTGTGAATATGCTTGCACAGCAAGCTCCTTGGTGGGCACACACAAACATACACACACCAACGTACATTGCCGCAGGTGTACGGAGCTCTCATCTGCTGACAGGTAGGGATGAAAGCGCAATAGGGACGGTGGGATTTGGAGTCACTCTGTGAAGACAGCAGGCGGCGTGTTTCCAAATGGCTGTTGCGGGAATTAACATATCCTGACTGGCATTAAGTCCTGTGCTTCATGGCAGACGGCATCTCAGGTGATGAGTGAAACATTTATTTTGTATAAATGTGACTGAGAGTACTCTGTTTGATTCAGCTTTATGTTTTTTTGTACTGTAAATACAGCAGCCTAGCTCTACCTGCCTCTAGTGCTGTACAGCACTTGACAGTTAAGTGGAACTAAAGTGTCACATCACCTCTTTGTGCTTTGACAAGCATTTCAACATGCTGTACACTGGTTTAACTGGACATCTGCCAGTGTGAATGTGCACAATATCTGTGTGTTCCTGCTTATGGAAGAAAGAATCAGTGCTGACTTTGTCAATTTGTCTGGTTAAATAGGGCTTAAAATGCTGCAGAGTGAGTGTGTAATGAACTGAAGCAGTAGGTAACATACTATATCAAACGTAAGCTGCTTGAACAGGAACCAATTTGTACACAAGAGACTCTCGTTCTCTCCCTCTCGCTTTCTCTTTCTGAATAAATCAATGCATGTATTATGGTTGTTTGTTTAAGGTGAAGAGCTTAGGATGAAAAATGACTAACAGATGATGAAATGACCCGAAATGTATGATGCAATCTGTGCAAGTGAAAGTCCTTTGTGTGAGTGTGCATGATTGCATGCATATGCATGTTCGACTTGGCACAGGAGCACTGTGTGTCTGGGCTTTGGGCAGCGTGTAAATCCCAGCGTTTATGTGGAGGAGAGAATCACCGTCTGATTCCCCAGCTGTTCTCACAGCAGTTTCTCCACCTCAACAGCTTGACCGCTCACAAAGAAATGTTTACTGTACACACACACACACATACATGCAGACTTTCAGGCATGTAGACAAATGCACATGGAGAGCTTTCTGACAATGAATAGTGTAGAGTTTTTCTTTGCAGACAAGTGTCCAGTGAGTGAAGTGCCAGCCTCTAGATGCAGCCTCTCATCACAGAGAGGACCTCAGTGGCAGATTGAGAGAAACTCCACACCAGCAGCTGGAAGCTAGATGACTGTTCCATGTGTTCATGTCTCACTGGAGATCCATAAAGCCTGACCGACACAGCCTGGGACTCATCCTGTGTTAGTGTGTGTGTGTGTGTTTGAAAATAACAGAGAGAGAGAGATGAGAAAGACAGAGCCAGAGAACCGTCTGTATTCATCAGTTCCAGGCAAGTATTGCATTTCATCTACACCCTACTGGCAGTATACACGACGTAACATTTTATATTGTTTTTGTGGCTCCTGCATCATATCTCACTGCTAGTGGTCACATGAAAATAGTCTCTCACTCTCGAGGAAGACATTTTTTTTCTTATACACATTTTGTCTTGGAGTGACAGTGTTTACCTTCACTTCATTTTCTGTGGAAATGATCAGGCTGTTACACTGCATCTCTTTCACTCTCTTCTTCTTAGGGGACCCAGCTGTGGGCTTGGGATCATGGGACTATGTTTCCGTGACAACCAGACATCACCACCGAATGCTGACACTAAAATAACAGACTGAATAATTTAGACAGATCCATTTTTAAACAGCATGTCAATTCACATCACTGGACACAGACACCCTGTTTGGCACCCTGCAGACAGGCCCACCCAGGCCGGGCGAGGGGTGGGGTGCAGTGTCCAAAACTCATTTAACAACAATCTGGCTGTTGGAGCTAGAAATATCTGTGGAAATGAAAGTAGCGGTATAATCTAGGTCAGTGTTCCCTCTTGAGTTAAAAATAAATATTACTGAAACTGTTTAAAATTTACATTCACATTATAAAAAATGCATTGTGACGGAGTAAAAACTGGTTTAGCAGCAGAATATGGAAAGGAATAAAAAAAACTGATCAGTGCGGTTAGATAGTTATTAAAGTTTTAAAATCGGATTTTCACTACCGCACACTGAAGATTGATACCACAGAAGATTGAAATTAAAATGCTTGTTTTTGTCTTGATGTCAGAAAAGATGAATGCAGCCCAGTTTAATGAAAGTAGCACATGGCTCCATGATCAAAGTTCAAAAGATGTCATCCATCAGGGATGATTTTTATGTCTGATTTTCTCATTTAACTTAACATAAAATTAGCATTGATGACTGACCATTTATCAGCATGAAGCATTGGTGCAATATGATAATTAGAAAGGTCTAATTAATTGAGACTGATTTGTAACAAATGTTACATCAAATGGAGTTTAACAGCAGAAACTACAGTTTTATTTCATGTATTTTTATAAATCGTTCACATATTTTTCCACTCACATCACATATTTTTTACCCTGTTATCATTTAGTCCAGCTGAAATTCATGTTTCTTAAAAGCTTCTCTTCAATGTGTTGTGACAAGTTCATGGAAAATCACAAGGTTTGGACTGCAGCTCATATATATATCTGCACAAATAAAACAACACACAAACAGACACATACATGTTCACACGTTCCAACTGATGGCTTATTCAGATGGAACTGCAGGCTACGAACCAAATATTTGCACACGTGATTTATCCTGCTTTTCCTCAAGGCCAGAGTGTTGAGAAGCATTCAAACACCATTGTGTCTGCATGTGTGTGGGTGTGTGTGTAGAGTTGCTCTCCCGTTATTTTACAAGCTTGTATTCGCACCAACACACACGCCCAATCACCAGAGGGCTAACTGGAATAACAGAGCAGACCGGGAGTTGGAGGGCCTCGCAGGTGTCTCCCTGTTCTGTGTCTCTTTGTGTCTCACTCACTTTGTCTCATTTAAATAGTCTCATTATCCTCTCTACCTTTCGCTTTAGTGCTGCCTCCGTGCAGTTGTTGAGCAAATTTCAGGCAATTGTTTTCTGAGTCATTAAAACAAAAATACATATCAGCAAGAGCAGAGCCATGTCCTCAAAGCAAAGGGTTCATAAAATATTCCTTTAAGCTTGGATGTGCAGCTCTGTACAAATGTAAAATGTAGCAGAGTCAGACACACGCATGGTTTTATTGTCATATTCCTTCATATTTGTTTCACATTGCATCTGTTCAAAAAAACTGCCAGCCAAGACAGTCAATTCCCTCTCTTGATCCATGAAAACAAATAAAAACAGAATATAATTTAGATGCTAAACTTGTGTTGAACCAAGTAAATACATAAGAAAATATTCTTCTTGAGGACGAGCTTCCAGAGTGAGCATACAATGGAAGAAGTCTATATAAAACTGTCCATCGCATCAACAAAACCTCAAGTCAGTAAAGTTTTTGTGCTGTTCATAGACCTTCACTGTTTCAATTCTACATTTCTAATTCAGTGGAAGATTAAAATTTACATTAAAAATACCTTCCAGCTCAGTTCTTCTCCCTTTTTTTTTTCTTCTGACATGATATTTTGAATTTGACCTTATTTTGTGTTGTGGGATTTTGGGAGAAGAATCCTCCTGACACACCCTGTCATCCCTTCACACACCCTCCTCTCAGCCCACCAACCTTCAGGCAGTGCACCTGGGTACAACTGTTACACACGAACACTTACACACATGCGAAATGTGTGCATAGACACATTCCCCCACACGTATAATGCACAACACACAAGGACAAAAAAATGCACACTCACACATACACACAAAAAAAAAACTGTGTGTGTCCAGTCTCCAATAGCCAATCAGATTGAGCGTCAAACTCAGTGTTTAGGCAGAAAGTAGCTCCTAACAGCCGTCGTCAGGAGGTCTCCCCATTAGATACAACACCATGACCAACTGGAAAATGACACACACACACACACATACATACATACACAAACCAGTGAGAGCCACGCAGCAGGATTGATCTCCCTCAGTGGTATTGATTAGCCTGCCCCCAACTCAGATCAGAAGATACCAGCTGTGTCAAGCCATTTGCTTCCTGAAGCGCTTCGTCTCCTGCATAGAAGATGAAAATAATGACGCTGCGAGCGACTTCTCTCAGAGAAATTCTGCTGGCTGCAAAAGGGCAGGAAGTCCACGGGGAAACAGTTACCTCAGAAAAAGGTCGCTCCAAGGCGTTTGTTTTAACCTCTGCCCTGGTCCTGCTGAATATGTGCGTGTGTGTGTGTGTGTGTGTGTGTGTGTGTGTGTGTGTGTAATATAGTGTGTATAACCACTCCTTAGGCTTATGTCTCATGTGCTTGGTATGTGTGTGAGTAAGTTTTGTGTAATCAGCTATTTCAGTAAGAGCCATCTGTGCATCTCATGTGTTAGTTTTTCTCTAACTTAGTATTTGGCCTGTACACAAAGACACACTGTCACACACTGAAACGCATAGCTGGGAGGAACATCAAGGGATTTCTATTCAAATTGTAGTTTCACAGTATTTTATACTTCTGGGACAGTTATTTTACATTATTAATAAAAGCACGAATAAGTTTCTTTTCCAAAGCCAAAGACTATGATAATATTATGATGTAAGATTTACTAAGCTTAGCAAAGTTTAATGAGCTGCTCTACTTGAGTTGTTATTTCCATATATTCCCTTCTTTTATGACTATTCTGTCTGTCTGTGTTTTGACACAAAGATCAGAAACTATCCATCTGAATCTTTTTTATCTTTAAAATCTAATTCAATCTAAATGTTTATGACACTTCTGCTAAAAGTAAATGGGATCAGCTTGTGTCCTCAGTGGGAATTTGATGGAGGGCTGACATCAGTTTGGTCTCCCCGCCTTAGAGAAACAGTGCCTGTTAACCCCAGTTTGTGCCTCTCATGGTATTAGCATACGCTCGAGTCACAGAGGTAGCTATCAGTTTTCTCTGAAAGATAATTAAGGTCATTTTAAACCAAAATATCACTGTTGTGAAAGTATTTTCAGAATCCCTCAAGACTCTCCTTACCATCTGGTGAATGATAAAAAGGATTTTCAACCTGTTTCCCAAGCTTCCGAATAACACAAAGATGGCAGCCCGCCAGCTACCTGGAAAGGAAAAAGTCACAACTTGGGAAAAAGGTTAAAAACACTTTTTATCGTGCAGCAGATGGAATATTTCTTCATTCAGTTGTTCTTTGAAGATTCTGAAAATACTATTATAACAGCAGTAAGCATTTTTAAATGACCTTCAGGGTTTTTTTAAACATCACTGGTTAATAACTCGATGGTTACCTCTGTGACCCAAATGTTTGCTAACCCATGAGAAGCACAAACTGGGGTTAGCTTGGCCAGAGGTTGGAGGTGAGCCCAAAAGAGGAGAAATGCAACTCAAAGCAACTCAAAAGCTGTTTTCTTTACACCTTGTGCATTTTTAGTTAGCACTTTAACATTAACATTACTTTAAGTTAGCTTTGCTCAAAGTTAGACATAGTTAGACACTTTAACTTCAAGCTTTGTTTTCTTTTAAAAAAAAAAAAAAGGTAGCACAATTTGCTTTCCTTTGTATCCCTCCATAAAAAATATAAATTTTACTGAAATACTTTAAATAAACCAATGTATAAACATTTAAAAACAACAATAAACTAATTCCAGACTCAAGGATATATCTGGTAAATATTCTGCAGGACAGTAAGAACTTCTGAAGGTCTGGTTCCTATGAACCAGCTTCAGTTTGCACATAAACGCATAAATCTCAGAAGGGAACATGTGCAGTAAATCACATCTGGCCTTGCATGAATTTGTGTGTATAAGGTCAGCATACATGAAAATCTGGAAACCCATTTCTCCTGTTATTCCTTGATAATCCTTGAAGCGCCATTTGCACATATTCAACATGTAAAGTTCAGGTATTTTTATGTACAGGTGAGCCTTCTTACCTCCACCTCAGCTCTTCAAACATCTCCCTCTGACAGACTGCTGTTTAGATTCGAGGCAGACATCCATCTCTCTCCTCTCCAGCTCAGAATGTCTCTCTCCTGCTCTGCAGTGTCTCTCTACTCTCCCTCCCTTTTTCCTGTTTGCCCTCTCTGTATTTTTGACAAGCTGGAAACGCTCAAAGGGCATTGTCAAAACGTCAAACTTTATAAAATATAGATATAGAAAGAGATGTACAGTGGCTGAGGGAAAGAGGAGAGAAGATTAATGAGAGGAATATGAGAGAAGTGTAAAAAAAAAGAAGAAGAAGGAAGACAGAGTGAGAAAAGAGATATGAGCTCTCTGTGGTAAAAGACAATAAAGTGTGAAAGGTTTTTCCTTTGTTTGATGTCCTCCCCTCAGGGGCTCTGTGACAGAGACTGCTGCAGAGCCCCAGTTAAAAGAGGAAAAATGACAGGAGCCATTTCTCTCTTTTTCTCTCTATGGCCCTTCAGGATGAGGGTTGTCTGTGTATATGTGAGTGTGTGTCAGAGAGTGAGAAAGAGAAAAGGGGAGAGAGTATGAGACAGACAGAGAAAGCAAGAGAGAGGGAGAGGGAGCCCTTGGGGTCTAATAAATCAGGCTTGTATTGAACGGGAGGGTCCTGGAGGATCTTGCGTGGGAAGACAGGTGTCCATAGCATTCTGGGGCAGAGGTTATGGTCAGACACATCAGTCATCTCACAACACACACGCAGAGACACAGGCAGAGCTGAAATTACCCAGAGACAAAACCCATTTCCTCCTCTTGTACCTCATTACCATGTCACAGCCCCCTGCTTCATATTTCGTTTCGTTTTAAATGTGAAATATTGCTGTGATCAAATAATGAGAGCGAACAGCAACGTGAGCCGCTTTTGTAAACAGTTTATCATTGATTATACCGCCGCTTATTGTGTTTCACTGTGTTTTCCTTTCAGTTTATAAAAAAGCAAGGATGGCACCTTAGTACACAGTAGCAGTGGCTCCCCGACAACATTAGCATAATAATAATTCACAGGCTGGAGTTATGGAAATGAAATAAAATATTGTTCTTTTTATTCTGCAGTACGCAGCAGTATTCCGCTAAGACATCCAGTTATTATACATGACAAATATGAATTAAAGACACAAAGTGTGAGCTGGAATGAATCGCACCACACACACCGCTTCCCTGCTGTTTGTGTGTGTATGCAAAAAGGGTGTGTTTGTGTATGTATATATGCATATGCGAGAAATGTGTGTTTGTGTAACTTATGCAACCCTGGATCGATAGAGTAGTTGCTGCAGTATACACAGGAGGTCCTGAGAAAGGGGGGACTGTATATTTGTTTCTGGGATGGAACCAGAGCAGTCGACCCTCTATCATCTGGTCGAGCCATTTCCCTGTGTGTGTGTAAGTGTGTGTGTGTATGTCAGTGTGTGTGCATGCCTCAGGGTTACGGATAGGGGAATGTTGCGTGCCTCTCTCCTCTGTCCTCCTTTTCACCCTTACAGATGCAGAAAAATGAAACTCCTACATGCCGCAAATACGCACAAACTGTACACACACACACACACACACACACACACAAATACACACGTGTACACACGTGCAGACAGTCAAAGAGTGAAGGGTCCCGCAGAGTTCATAAGCTAGTGAATAATAAAAGCTGCACACTGGACCGGCCTGTCTGTCTGCTGTAGAAATGTCCTGCCTGTGACATGAATATGATTTTTGCAGCGTGTGCGTGCGCGTGTGTTTCGTGCACATGCAGATGTGTGTGTGAGTGAGTGTGCTCTCTATGGTAACTAGATGAATTATTCACTGTTTACTGATGAGGAAGCATTTAGGTTCCCAGGAGTGGTGCTCAGAAGCAGGCCTCACCTCTCTCCTCTTGCCCTTTCTGTCTTTATCGTTCTCTTCTCCCACTTCCCTCTTTCCCACTCACCCCCATCACACTTTCATCATCTCTCTCCATTACTGGATGTGTTCCTTCTAACATCACGCCTTTGTGGGATAACAGCGCTGTTGGCAAGAAATACAGTAGTTTAAGTCTCCCTTCATCTTTAGCTCCAAATCTCTGCCTGTCTGATCCCACTGACCTAGTTGAGAAACAATGTTCTGATGGTAAAATCTCTGTCACGGTGAACACAGTAGGAATCCATTTGCATGTATTAAGTAGAAGGATGGGATTCGCCTTAGCTGAATTAGCATCACTTCACTAACAAAACCCAGACAAACAGATATACCCACAGAAGTAAGCACAAATCACTAGAAGCCAAGTTTAATCTTTCTCTTATACACACAGAAAAAAGTACACACACATGCACACACACACACACACACACGCTCACACACACATATGCGCAAAGGCTGAAACGCAGTTAATACATCCACTAATCAAGCTCTTATTACCACGAGGAGGTTTTCACACATGGGGACCAAACTCCCTTCATCTAATTGGTCCGTTGAGAAAATTGCTAAGCTGTTCACATCTGCAGGGATACATAGACACATACACACAGACACACACAAGTACACACACACATACGGTCACTCTGAGCCAATCAGTACAGAGCTCCTTGGGCAATGTGCACAGTCCCATCCTTCCCTTTATCCATCCTTTATCCCCTGGTTCATCCCTCGCTTTCAGCTCCATCGGTCCCATTACCACAGCCAGGGACCCCAATCCCTGGAACAGAACCTCAACAGACACACACACAGACACACACACACACAAATACAGGCCACTTAACCAGAGCCCAGCATCCACCATAACAAAACCAAGGGTCCAAGCTTTTTTAACCTATTGGTATCTTTCCTGTGTGTTTGTGGTGTTTTCATATGTGTGTGTTTGGAGTTGGGTGGTTTCCCATCCGGAGCAGCCGATGTGCTGCGTATTAAACAAAGCCTGTCTAAAGCTGTCTTAATCCTTTCCCATAGCTATCCCTGACTACACATATAGACACACACACACACACACACACACACACACACACACACAGATTTCCGCACAGTTGCTGAAGTCCAGTGCTCAGCAACACGTTCTGTCCTCTGACAACCCCAGCAGATCGAGTGAGAAAGGGAGAGAGAGATGAAGAGGAAGGACTACTTAGTTATACACACATTCTCACACACACACACACACACACACACACATACAAAGTACATACTTTCTTTAGGGTCTTGTGGCTAGTCGTTCATCTGGGACTTAAGATAACCCTCACTACCCACTAGTGTACGCAGCAGTGTGTGTGTGTGTGTGTGTGTGTGTGTGTGTGTGTTAGCAGGATTATAAGTGCTTTGCACCCTGTAGCACCCAACCAGTAAAACACATCTAAACACATCTTCTGAAGCATAAATTCATTTCATAATGAAGGAAAAAGCAAAGGCAAAATCTGGAGAGTTCTCTTCGTCTTTATTTAAAATGAACATGGTGCAGATTACAGTACTGATGGATGGGGTGGGTGAAGAACTGCCTTTGGACTCACAACAAAAGGGTGAGTCTATCAAATTGTCAACTTCAGCTTATTTTAGCTGTGTGTAACAGATTTAGGGAATTGGCCTAATGGAAATCTTGGCTGATAAGCCAAACAGTGACTTTAACCCTCATTCTATTGACTGGGATTCCCACAGACACCAGTGGTGTATACTTTTTGTCATATAGGTGCTTTATTCTATCATTACAGTTCTTCAGTGTGTTCCTATGACTTTATATAATTGTTTGTTGTTCATTGTTCTGCAGTAAAAAAAAAAGTTTTGTAGCTACGAAATACTGCAAAACATCATGTTGTGCAACAGTGACCCCCACATTTTTCCCATTTGTGGATCCTGTGGTCTGAGCGCTCCGTCAGTAATTCAAACAGTTGAATTCAACAGGAAAAGACATCATGGTGTCCTCGAATCAAAAGGGATCAGTGTGATACAGGTTCATTACATCTCAGCTGTGCGCCATATGTTGCTGCCTTGGATCAGCTCCAACAGACGTTGCGACAGAACCACCCAGACCTGCCTTATCAGGATATGAAAGGTGTCCAACTTGTGAGGCTGCCGACAGTATTTATCCTGTTTCAAAGGCATGTGAAAAGAGACAGCAACCTTAAAAGTCTCCCTGTGCGAGAAATGAATCCAGAGTTCTGTATGTGCTCATTTTACTAATATTAGATTAATAACATATCATTATCAAGAAAGTTATAGGTCATAGCATAATGACAATGATTGTTATCTGTGAGGTCATTGCTTTTGAACATGACATGCAGTGCTGCCAACTGGCTCTATAAACTAAATAGTTAGGTTTGATATTAGATTATAAGTGGTTGCATTTTAGTAACTTGAAACAACTTAAAGGTCCAGTGTCTGAGATTTAGAGGGTTCTAATGACAGATTAAGGCAGAAACAAAATATAATCTGCATGTTTCCCTTAGTGTAATCAACTAAAATTAAGAATCATGGTGTTTTTGTTACTTCAGAATGAAACTTGTATATCTATAGATACTGCTGAGTCCACCATATTGAAACACAATGTTTCTAGAGTAGCCCAGGGAGACAAAATAAACACTGACTCTAGGGTCCTTTTGTGTTTTTTGTGCGTTTCAAAACCACCAAAGTTTCTTTATCATGCTAGGAAGGAGAGCACGAGGCGAGGGGGTTGCAATCAGCAGCTAAATCCTATACAGTGGTCCTTAAACATTGTCTGAGAAGACAAGGAAACTATGGTCCTCCCACCAGTTAAAACGAAGATTAATTATAACAAATGATTGAGGATTGATTTCCATTTAATTTTGGCTTGTGTAAGTTTCTGAAATAGATTAATTTAAATAGGTGGAGCTGGCAAACATTCTTCCTCGTTGACCATTATTGACAAATTGCAAACAATTTAGAAAACTATAAGATGTCACATATAGTACAGTGACTGGACGAATTTGTGGTTAATTCAATCAGAAATTTCTGAGATTGATAGTAAAAAAAAAGTCATTTTTCATAAAGCGGTTACCAAAACTCTGATTTATCTATTTCAAAGACTCGTGTTAGTGTTAGTGGTTTTACAGAACACGCTGCAGCGCCCGTCTATGTTCTACAGTTTTACATAAACAAGAGTTTTGATTTTATTCTCATCGTTTCACCTTGACAGGGAGGAGACTCTGTGGACTGCCTGTCGCCTGATAAGCAAGTCCTATCTGACGTTACATATAGCTGTATTTACTTAACTGTCAGCTGATGTGTGTGTGTGTGTAAGTCTCCAAATGCATGTGTGTAATGAGGCTTGTGTGTTTGTGGTTGTTCGCTCACTAAATGTGTGAATGAGACTGGAAGTGTGTCCACATCTCTGTTTGTCCACAACTGTTTGCTGTGATATTTCCAGCTCTGGTTTATGTGACCACAGCACACTGTGACTTTGGTGATAATTGAAGCACATATGCCCACCCCCATGGAGGTGTGTGTGTCTGTGTCTGTGTCTCTGTGGGTGTGTGTGTGTGAAGGCACATTGACCAATATAATTACCTCAAATGCATCTGCACTCTTAAGTCATCACTTATGGAGATTACATCCCCGGACTAGTTTCATGCATTAATACACGCATAAACACTCTCTCTCTCACACACACACTAAAGCAGGGGTGATGTGACAAGGGTTAGGGGCTGTTTGAAGAGCTGCTTCAGACACACACATCCCAAATAATTTCAATGCATCTCAATGAAGAGTCCTCAACATGGACGCAGCTGTCAAAAACACATACATGCATATTACACACTCTCACACTCAGAGCTATCCCTACAAAACGTGCGCATTATGTGTGTGTGTGTGTGTGTGTGTGTGTGTGTGTGTGTGTGTGTGTGTGTGTGTGTGTGTGTGACCGAGAAGAGCATGGCCACAAGCACCTCTTTGTTTCAAGACAAAGAGCAGGTCAAAAACATCATTAGTCTGAGGCTGCAGGACACACACCCTCACACACACACACACAAACACACACACACACACAAACACTATTTTCCAGATGCTAATACTATTGCCAGTAGGGGTTCTGGGTCTCAGTGAGGCTCTGAGGCAATCACTGAATACACAGTTGGAAGAGCATCACGTCTCTCTCACACACAGCAGTAGAATTTTTGCCCCAGAAAGAGTGTGATGTTGATTTTCTTTTATAAAAGTGGCAAAATAAAAAAGCAGAGGCAAGGTGAAGAGGAGAAGAAAAGATGTGTACACATCTATTGTCCTGCTTGTACAAAGCCACAAAAGTGGGCCCTCTCAGTAACCTTGTCCACATGAGTCAAGGCATAAATCACTGTAAATTGTGTTTGTTCACACTAATGCAACCTTGGTGTGGCGTGGAACACAGCAGTCAGCACCTATGTGACCATAACCTCTCAAACATACACACACACACACACACACACACACACACACACACACATGGTAACCTGACCTGTGTCCTCTCTAAACTGCTCTGAACTGACATCAGCTTCACGTAAAGCTCTGACATCAGCTTTTAGAGTCCAGAATATCTAATAAAACCACTTCCGTGTCTGGTTAAAAACATTTCATAGAGTAACTACATTTGCTCTTTTGCCTCAGCTGTTATTGATGCGATGCACTTGCAGCATCAATGATATTGCAGCCAGTAATAACTTGCTGTTATATTCACACCCGCTGATTAAACTCTCCTCTCTCACACTTTTCTCTCTCTGCATGACTGCATGGTGTAATCCCGGTCAGGTCAGAGGAATGTTCCGGTGTTGTTCTGGTGTCTGAGCTTGTGTATACACACACACACACACACACACACACACACACACCGCACATGGAAAGCAAAGGAGAGCAGCTTCGACACATAAAGCGAGGTTGTGCACTGTCAGGGCCGAGTGGAAAACCACAGGAGAGGGGTGATGACAAAGAGATGTTACACCTCTTCGTTCCTCCTCCTCCTCACCCAACTCTCCTCCCCTCCCCCATCGTTCATTCCCAGGCATCAAGGTCGGGCCGTGTTACAAATGAAGCACTGCTCCACCCCTACACGCACACACACTCATAAACACACACACATGCACGCAGGCTGATAAACGCCCGCTCCTGTGGCTCACATCTTGCTGTGACATCATTAATACGACATACTGTCCACAGTGACATCATTAATAAGAGCCGGGGTGGTGACTCTTCCTTAATGGCTCTCTAAATATGACAGCTTTGACATATTGTCCATGTGGTGGTCCTGTGTGTGTGTGTGTGTGTGTGTGTGTGTGTGTGTAGGTGTGTGCGTGTGTGTGTGTGTGTGTATACAGAGAGGCCTGTGCATACACTGGTCCCTGATTTACACTGCAGGTTGCTGTTTGCGGGGTGTAAGCAAATGTCAGCCAGAGCAGGCTCCCTGTCTTTTTTAAGCAATTAGGGAAACAGTTTCTGTCCCACCCTGCGACACATCCTCACACACCTAGACACAAACACAGAGAGAAGCATGCACACACACACACACACACACACACACACACACACTTCTAGTTTCCTGGTTGACGGCCTACACTGAGCAGAAGATGGATTCTGAATAATTAGGGAGATAATTGCCCAGGCAGGGGAGAAAGAGAAGATCAATGGTTGATCTTTAAACGAATTTGTGTGTGTTTTTTTTTCTTTGTGTGTGTGTGTGTGTGTGGAGGGGGTGGAAATGGGAAGGCAAATATATATATATATATATCGACTATCTATATGTCCGGTTCAAGTGATGCTTTTTTAGATGTTGGAAATGTCAAGAAGAGACCAAAATGTCAGCACAACCTTGAATTTTAAAAAAAAAATCTGGCTCAGTTATACCACAAAACGTAGCACATACACTCACACAGTGCCCTACATAAGAATATATATAAATAGAATAGCAGTAAAATGATAGCCGGTGATAAAAAACAAAATGTGTTTTGAAGTAATGTGCACATGAAAGGCAACGCTACAACTGAAGAGCGTTTCATCCTGTGCCTTTGTTCAGCTTGACATCAGTAGAAGACTTCCTTGCCTTTGTTTGGCAGAGAGGAGAGATGGAACAGAAAAGAGAGAGATGCAGGTGGAGGGGGGAGTGTGGCAGGTCAGACTGCACCTGCTATGCAACGGATATATTGTCATGGCAAGGCTTCTTCCCCTTGTTCTGTCTGACACACACACACACACACACACATATTTGCACACAGACAAAAGCTTGATCAGAGCCTCCTGCATCCTCTTAAACTTCTTCCAAATCTTTGTCTCTCTCGTGCTCCCACTGCTCCTCCTCCTCCTCTTCCCTCCTTCCTCCCATCTCCTCCCTCAGACAAAGGTGAGCACACGTCAGACTGACAATCAGGCTGAAGCTCAGAGCATGCATATAATTAGCACACGACACACACTGACATACATGATGACTCGCCTACACCTCCCATGGCAGCCAAACAATGAGCCTCGCTGACATTCATCTCCATCATATTTATCTGCTGGCAGACTAGAAAGTCGCCCTCGCTATCTGAGAGCTCTTTTCTTCTCATTTTCTCGGTATCGTGCATTTACATTTCAGTCCTTTAGTACATGGCACTAGTCACAGCTCCTGAATTTGGAATCATTCATTTAGTATCTAGGCTACCAACAAAGGCAAACAACTGGGACAGCACAGTCACTGTCATCACTATTAATAGTTCCTCTGCAGCGCATATTGTTAAGGATTATTTTAATATGTGGAGCAGACAGAGAGGAAGAGCTAACAGAGGTGAAAGAGAGGAGGGATAAGACATATTAAAGATAGAGGGGGCAGCTGTGAGTGTAATGCTCTACCAGATAGGCAGTGGCAGGTCGAAGCCCGAACTCGTCAGGCACATCTCCATATGAAAGGAGCTCTGTGCCACTCTAAACACTACGTATGCATTTGTAATGCAGCTCAAACATAGGACTGGGAATTCATCCATCGCTGCATGTAAGTGTGTGTGTGTGTGCTTAAGCAGGTGCTCAGAGGACAAATAGTAATCAATCTGAATTCAACTAGTCCTATCTCCACCTGGCACACAACATATCCAACGACCACACATCCTCGAATAGGACAAGTCATTTTTTGAGCATCCATTGAGCCATGTCATCCAAATAACAAAGGAACCGGAGCTGTGATAACGAGGTGTCCACCCCTCTAATTACAGCAAAACTGATGTTAAGCAGTGACGTTATGATGTCTAAATGAGTTTTTCACAGCATGCCACCTTCCATGTTTGAATTATAAAAGAGAAAATCTCCAGCAGCGCAGGCCTGTCTGTCTTTGTGTCTCCCTGCCTGTTGGTTGATCCATGATCTCAGACTGGAACGGTGCAGCCTACAGTAAAGCTGGCAGCTGACTGACAGCTTAAGTCAAAAACATGAAATATGTTATGTTTCAGCACCTCCCGACAGACGACACCCTGGGGAAGGATAGTTAACTTTAATGGTTTGTTTAGTTTGGAGTCGTGTATGTGTGTGTATGAGTGCGCATAAGCCTGTGTGTGTTTATTTTGAAGCGTGGGGGCATTAAAATTGCAGCGGGGCTGTGTGGGCTGGTGACTTCACACTCAGTTAATTGGCCAACTTGGTTATTTCCGTGAAACACTTACTTCCACAGCTAGACCTGTATCTACTGTACCACACACACGCACACATATATATAGAAACACACACCTGCTAAAAGCTAAATCTAAACATAAAGTCTGCCTTTGCCAGATGTTACTTTCTCCTTCCAAGGCTTAAAGCCCAGCTTCCATTAGTAGATCGGTTTTGTACTGTGAAGGATGTTCAACATTTTGGAGAAAAAGACTGGAATCATCAGGTGTTTAAAAGACATGAAAGACAAAAGAGAGTACATAAACACCACAGCTCCCTTCTAGCTTCAGAAAGTGTTTTATGGAGCCAAGCATCCTGCTGGGGAACTATTCGTTCAGCTCCAAAGGCATGCACTCTTCAGAGGCTGAAACATGCAAAATGACATATCTGAGTTTTAAACAGCGCCGGCAGTTTCTCTGGAAACTCTATCAGACTTGATGGGGAAATAGCTTTTTCAGCAGAGTAATATAATGTGCATGGATGACTGTGTGCACATAAAGCAAGAAAAAAATGGTAACCGCACACGGTGACAGAAATGAGAAATAACACCATTATGTCTTTTCAGCAAAACACAGAAAGCCGTAATGGAATAATCTGCTAAACACATTAACTAAACATTATACTGTCACAAGGTGGTTGATATGCTATTAACTACTACCACTATTACTGAACTGTAGGGGCAGTGTGATCATCAGTAGGGGTTCTGCTGCTGCAGACGTAAAAGTCAGCGAGGATTTATACACATACACACACGCACACACACACCATGCAGTTTATGAGCTTGTTGTGTTTTTGCCTTTTTCTGTTCATAAACAGATCTGTCAGAGCAACAGAACACAACAGACTGGCAAATCCAGTTATCCTCTATCCACAGAGGAAATGACCTGGACCAGGCCATCTGTGAGTGAAGTGTGTGTAAGAGCGTGTATCTGCGTATTGTGTGTGTGTTTTAGAGAGAGCTGAATGGGCTGGATATAAAGCAAAAGAGAGAGAGAGTTTGCCGCTGATGCTCATGTGTTATTCATGAGCGCGCAGAGAATTTGTGGAATAAAAGCTCTTTCAAACATTAAGCAAAAGAGAGGACAGCAAAGTAAGGAAGAGTAGGGGGGAAGGCAGCGAGGCTGAAAGTATGACTTCACTTGGCTTTTTGCTGTTTTATCTCTCTCCCTCCATCTTCTACCCTTTTGTTTCCATTCTGAAGCTGCCAGACGGAAGACAGCAATGTAAGCGACTGAAAGAGTCCCACACAACCAGAGGAAGAGGAGAGAGGCAGGGGAATAAAAGGAAGCAGACAGATGGGAGAATTTGAGGAGAAGGAAGGAAAGGAGAAGGAAAGGAAAGCAAAGAAGAGGAGGTAAACTGGGGTTGGATAAAAGATTGAGGTGACAGGAAAGGACTGGAGGAGAGAAGAGGAGGCTCAGTAGGGCAGATGGGCTAAACGATGGCAGTGTAATGTCCCAGGTGCCACATCAGGATGAAAGCAGAGCAGGAGAAACATGTCGCTGTTGATTAATATCCACTGAGATATCATCTGACTGACATTTGAAAAGGGAACTGAAAGCGAACTGGCTCAATTAGTCTTTGGGAAGACTTTGAAATGGAGATAAACAATAATTATACAATGTAGTACAAAAACAATGTTAATCAAATGCAAAAAAAACAAGACCAGACTAACTAAATCACAAACACCAATTGTGTTAATTGCGCCCAACGCTGATAGAGCAGAAGGGACAGTTTGATGTGTTTCTACCTGTGCATTAATTACTTCATTAGAACTACTGGCTCTATTTTCCTGTGAAACATGAAGAAATGATGCAGCAGTTTTTTTTTTCATGCTTATTTCAAAGCTTATCTTGCCCCTTTTTTGAACTGCTGTAATAAAAAATGTGTAATTAATTAAATTCCCATTAGATTCTAGCAATTCATTTTTTTTCTCTCCCATAATGGAATTTTTAATTGCTTGTGATTGGTCCCAAGTGGTTGCTGCAGGGCATATGTTCGTGACAAATGTTCTTATTAAAGTTTTTGCACATATGAAAACATGGGTAAATGTAATCAAATGCACAATCACTGTCAAGCAGCAATGTGGCCAAATAATGTTCTAATACAACCTTCAATAAAAGGAAACAGGTCTTGGGAAGTATTACCATGAGGGGAAAAAAAAGCTTTATGAATCTTTTTGTAGCTCCACAGAAAGCTATGCAGAATCTGATAAATTGCCTGAAGTGACACTTGAGGCAGGATCAGTTGGTCTGAAGACTACAAGTTTGAAAATGAAAAAAGATCTTTTGGTGTGGAGTTAGAAAGAAGTGTTTACCAGACCTTCGTAACACACTACAAGCAAAACACACCCGAATCTCCAAAGTTGTTATTTTCATCCCTGAAGTCTGTGTAAAGGCAATTCTGAGATTTCTTCCAAAGTACATAAATATGTTGGAAAATAGTTGATGAAAACGTGGACGTGGCTTATCGCATTCAGTAGCCCCCACAGTCCTGGAGCTGAGAATACTGCTCATTTTTACCTGATTTTAACACCTAATTTCATAAACTTGTCGATATTTAATCATTCAAATTTGGCTGGGTGGTTAATAACACTTTCTTCTTTGGTCTGACAAACTCAGAACACTTTTTACACACACTATTTATTCTTACTAATTTCAATCCGTCCATCATGAGTCTGACCAATATTATATGAGAGAAATGTTAAATTAGTATTCTCTCAAGAAACCCTTTAAATAACAATACAATTTAGGCGATATGATCCCAAAAGCTCAAATGCTAGTGTCTACCAAAATGAGCGAACCTGTTTGCACGATGGTGGCAAATAAAACAGTTCGGCTTCGGGCTCATACGCTGTATAAAATATGGACAGAGTCTCCGTTACCGTCCATCACCTATGGGTTTCTGGAGAGCTGTTGTGAACCTCAGAGTTTGGTCGGCTCTGGCTGTCACCATCTTGGCAGTCCTGCCTCCACCGGCTACCAACTAATACAAAAATGGGAAAAAAAACATAGATGTGTGGGTGGCACTGAGGCAGGCTGAATGAAACCTGGTTGCTAAAACAAGCCACCTGTGACAGCACCCATCTGTCAGTGGCCACACTTAATTATGCATGACTTTAAGCCTTAATATGATTTGAATGGATGAGTTCTATAAACATTCTCCATCTGTACAGTTGTCATGAAAAGGGAAATTAGAGTAAGAGACCAAAACCATTTTTTGTACCAGGCTGTAAACATGTTTATTTCTGCTGTGAAGTTCAGCATTTTAATATGGGGGCTTATGGAGATTGTTTTATAGCCTGCTTCAAGAGGCTGTTTGAGGAACTGCACTTTTTAGCACTTCATGTTTCACTTCATTTCACCGCCACAGAGGTTACCGCTGTTCAGGCTTGTGTGGACCATTTTTCCATCTCACTACCAACAACATACTGAGTGCACTAAACCTGCGTCTGGAGCGCAGCGAGAGTGTGTCTGTGAGGTCAATCTCATAAAAGTGCAACAGCAGGTGCCTGCTACAGTACAACACACAGCATTAAGCATTCAATCATACACACAGACACACACGTAAATACACACAATGCACATGCATGGTTGAGTTGATACATCCAGCCTCGTTTCCTTAAATCACCTCTGAGGGGAAAAGACAGAGAGACTTCACTCTTACTTCACCCTTTGCTCCCTTGAGCGTGTGCTACTTCAGATCAAATAAGGTGTTGTGTTAGACATAAGGGGCAACCATAACAGATATTTACACCATTGATAAAACCACAGAGGCAAGACAGATGAATGTAGGAGCTCCAGACTCTCTCCAGATGTCTGTCTGATTAAGATGATACACTGTTATGCTGCTTGGTTCTGCCAGGGGGAGGTTTGGCAAGGACAAGTCCTCTGATTGGCTGGCCTCTGGGTGACCCGGAGCTGCTGGGAGTCTTGAGATGTCAGACATGATTCTGGGGAGAGCTGCACATGTAGTACCATGATGCTCTGGGGTATAGGAACAGTGTCTGGATTGGTGGTTGTAGGAGAGTCTTTTGCACCTTTTTAAGAGACCTTTTACACAAAAAGTCGGTCAAGTGCCCGGCTATCATTGGAAAGTGTGTCACTGTAAACACAGTTGTGTGTGGCAAATACGCTTTTCATCTCAGTGCGATGGAGGTGGATCAGTGCTGATTTGTGCACCTCCTACTACTCCTCCCTCTACCAGCCAAACCAGCTCAAGAACCTGCTCACGGCAGTCCAACATAACCTCGCCTACATTTAAAGGATGTAAACATGCCCACTGACTAAAACATCTATCAACAAAAAGAACATTTTATTTTTAACTGTTATCTTTGAACAGAGCCCTCGCTGTATCTCTGACAGGAAGCCTTTAAGTTCCTTAGCTGAACCAGAGGCCATCAGTAAATCACAGGAGATACATATATCAGAGAATATCTGACAGCACAGACACAAATGTCAAATAAAACGAGTTGGCAGTGAATAACCTCAATATGTCATTACAAACATCATTATCAGTAACAGGCTGGGTCATATTTTCTAACAGATGAGGAAGAGTGATGTGATGTGTGTGGGTGGGTGTGCATGAATGATGGGCACAGCAGGACATGTGGCTTCCTGTTGGACAGAGTGGGGAAGAAGGACCTTATACTGGTGACCCATAATCAGCTCAGTTATCCAAGAAAATTGAAAATATAGAAATAATAAAGGATAAATGTGAGAGAAGTGGCTGAGACGCAATGTAATATGTCTGTTTGCCAATTATTGTATCACTCTGTGCATCACGCTGTTTCTGCCTGCTGTTCTTAGACAGGTACAGGATTAAATTAGTAATTATGGCAGCACTGGAAATAGCAGATTTGTGGAATAAATAAACGGAGAAATGGTTATAGCATAACATGACTCAAAGATGAGTACAACCCCCTGATACACCAAACAAAAGAAGAAACTGAAAATGCAGAGAAAAAAAGTCGCAGCAGCATTTTTGATTTGCGCAATTTATTGATCTGTAGGTGGTGCAATGCAAAAAATAACTCAGCATGGACCACTTGTCACCAGAAAACGTGGATTGCCACTGTTATACTCAGTTATGGGTCATGTGACTGTGCCGCTGCAGTGAACGTTGTTGTTTAGTTCTGAAATTGCATCATTGTGAATGACAGATATTGTGACAGGCCTGAAAAATAATTATGCGAGTTTTGACTGCAGGGAAGTCACCATGCTGACATGTTTTTTGAAGCATGAAGCAGCCTGTTTCTACATTCATCTACAGGTACACATCTCTATCTATACATCAGCCTGCCCACCAATCCATTTTTACATCTGACTAACACTCATCCATCCATGCTTCCACGTAAACATTCACAAAGTCCGTCCATCCATCCAGCCAGTGAGCTGTTCTCCCCTGGGAGAGGCTCAGCTGTCTCCTGCAGCCCTCAGACATGTTTTAATGGTGAGTCTGAACTATATAGCCTCCTCTAGCTCTCCTGAGATGCACACACACACACTTACTCACACATCAAACACTGCATAAAATTGCATGTATATGAGCAGGGGTGACCTAAGCAATGCCTCTGCCACATTTCTGTTCTCCTTTTTTAATACTTAAATCCCATTTCTTTATTCAGACACTTCGACTTCGACATCTTTGTTGTTCTTTTTCATCTATGACCCTGTAAACACTGGTTATTTTTCTCTCCATAGCTTAAATTTTCTTTTTGCTTATTATCTCTTTGCCCTCGTCTCTCGGCTCAGCAGTCTTCCTTTCCCCTTCTTCAACACCACCCCTGTTCTTTCTGCTGTATCTCCCCTTTTCTTTTGCTTTTACTCACTTTTGCATTTGTTAATTTTTAGTCGATAATCTTATGTTGCCCTGTGATAAACGTCCTTGTGTAAATGTGTGCTGTGTGAGGACAGGATGTGTTTGACAGAAATAGACAGTCTCAGAAAGAAAGAGGAAAGAGGAAAAGTTAACTGTGATCTGCACAGATGGAAGGACACCTGCTCTGTAATGGTGTTTTTTCAGATGCCGCCTCTCTCTCTCTCTTTCATGCCCTCATGCAAGCGCAAACACACACATACACACTTACTTCAGAGAGGCAAACCTGGGCACAACATGAAGGACCATCCTCCACCTCCCATGGTGCAATGGAGGCAGAGTGACGGATGGGATGGGGAGAAATGGGAGAGAGATAAAACGACAATATGGAGCAATGGAGGCTGGTCCAAAAGAGGGGGGTCAGAGACAGAGAGAAAGTGGGGGACAGTGAGTGGTTCACACATTTGGTGAGTGAAACTAGCTGTGATAAATCCAGCAGAGTGGCCTTGTCTGTGTTCAGTTGTGTGTTTGCATGTGGTGAGTGTGGTCCTGTGAGGCTGAGAGGGAATGCAGGCCGGTACAGTCTGACTGCAGCTGAACCTGAACCTGAGCTGTGATCATCATTAGATAAACCGTCACAGAAAAGACTCCACATTGTTCTGTGAAGACAGATGAAAAGAATCAAAAAAGTAATTGTGAAAGTGATGCAGTCAAAAGCATTTAATTTCATTTTTTGGCTAATAAGGAGCAGAAACTAAATACTTGTGAGCCTCCTGAACTCACATGTGAAGCCTGATGCTCTCCATCTGACCTTAACACACATCCAAGTGAGTGATTCACTGTTTTGTAGAGACAATACTGAAGCACAGTGAGTCCTCACCTGAACTCAAATGCAAATCAGATTATTAACACAAACATTAAAGGAATAGTTCAACCTTTTAAAATATTCACTTTCTCAACAGGACTTTGATGATTGAATGTAGGAGCATCATCTGAATGATGATGATTGATACCACTCTCTTCTGTGTCCATTCAATAAGAAGCTGGATACAGGATATGGTTAGCTTAGCATAACATCTGGAAACAGGTAGACTGCTTCTGTCCAAAGGGAACAAAATCTAACTATTAGCACCTTAAAAGTATTAAAACTATTTAAAATGTTTATTCAGCATGTTATATCCATTATTTTTTGGCCAAGAGTAGTGACTTTTTATCTTCGCTGGTTGATAAGGAGTCACTCCCTCCCACACATAACCCTCCATAAAACACACACTTAAAAATAAAAATGACAAGTTAAAGATTGTATGGATTAAACTAACAGTAAATTTGGGTACAACATTGACAAGTTGTAGCAATCTTCTCATTAAAAAGACCAGTGTGTAGATTTATTGGCATCTAGTGGTGTAGTTGCTGCGGTGAAACATGCAAAAAATGTGAAAAGGCACTATCGAGAAGCCAGTGTTTATTTTGTCGGTTCTGGGCTACTGTGGAAACATGGCAGTTTGACATGGCGGGCTCCATGGAAGAGGACCTGTGCCATCTGTAGATATAAAAGACTCATTGTAAGGTAACAAAAACACAAACTGTGTTTCTTATTTTCAGGTGATTATACACGAATAAAAACATAGTTATGCCTATTGTGTGATATTCTGTAAATAGAGCTCATTAAATCTGACATACTGGACCTTTAACTCTCGCACAGCAAGAAAACAAATAAGCATACATACCTGAAAGTGTTATTCTAAAATTATGTAACTCATGTAAATAAGCAGACTACATAGATCTGAATGGTTGTAGGCTGTTGCAGCTCCACTCCAGTGTGCAATTTGATACATAATAATATTGCACAGTGTTTTTAAAGTATCAATATTTTAATAATTAAAGTTTGCATTTACATTTAGCATTTTTCAACTGGGGAAAATATAAGGGCTCATTCCAAATGAGGAGGACTCTTCAAAATGAGGAGGTGCGGGGAATTTTCAAACAATACATTAGTCCTCAGAAGAGATAGGGCAGTGCAGCCCAGCAGGCAAACACACAGAAAAGCCCGTTACCAGCAGTTCAAATGAGGTTTCTGACAGTGTGCATGTCAATGAAGAGACACTGAAGCCCAAGTGTGTAAAATTCACACACACTCCTCACACAGACACACTCAGACAGTGCGAATAAACATGAACACACACACACACACACCCACATGCACAAAATCTGGTAACTCCCAGAAATACCCACAATTACTGTGCATACACACATCGCTATCTCATTTTATTCACTTATGAGCAGATTCACTATAACATAGCCTACAGGTGTCATTAAAATTTCAAACATGGAATATTATGCAAACACCCCGACACGCTGTGGGGGCAAGCAGCTCTGCTCATTTAACACACTCCTCCAGCCGCTCAGACGGAACAGTTTTCTCATCTGTCAGTGTTCCTCAGCTTTACAAAAACAAACATCTTGTCAACATCGTGCACTCTTGCATTTACATTGACACACACCGAGACATGCGGGGGGCCGACACAGACACAAAAAAAACACAGCACAGCTAATGCGGCTAAGCAAAACCAATTTCAGAAAGAAACACACACATACACACACACTGACATCTAACACATGAAAGATGGTATCAATGAACATTTTCTGCTCCCATCATCTTTTCTGACCCTCTTGGATAGCCTGTCCCGCCTTGTGCCCGGCAAAACCAATCTGCTCTTATTTCATTTCATCCCAATCTATTCTTTTGCTTGGGTGAACTGATCATAGTGTGTGTGAGTGTGTCCATCACACCCAGCGGAGGTCTATGTGCAGGGCCTCAGAATATGAGGTAATCAATCACATCATACTGCCTTAGATTAGAGCCACATCGATCTGGTTTCAGCTCTGACAAACAGCCTGACCTAGAATACATCCACCTGGACAGGGCTCACACACACACACACACACACACACACACACAGCATCTGTTTTTTTTTTGTGTTTTTTTTTGCTGCATTTCAACCACTCCACATAGCACCCCCTCCCAGGATTGTACACAACCACATATACACATACCAGGAATATTTACTAAAAACCACAGTCTCACACAGAGCAGCCCCTGTGCAGTAAACATCCAAGGTGGGATGATTTTCCCCGTGGGTGGCTGTTCATTTGTATGCTCCTTTCACTGTCCATCACCTCCACTGCCTCCGTCCACGAAAGCAAACATGCGCAGCCACAGAACTTGACGTTCTCATCATTCTCAACATAGTCAAGAATTTCATACATATTTCTTCCTGTGTGTGTGTGTGTGTGTGTCTTCTCTCTATTGGCTACATACACTCAATTCATTTATTAATGCTGTGTATCGTCCCAATCAATGGGCGGCGGCGTGATGAAGGTCCTTGCCTGAGGGGAGAGAGAGCAAATGGAAACGGCTCTGAGATTTGCAGCGTTCACAGAATCATTAAGTCTGAGCTCAGGCCTGTGTGTGCATATGTGTGTGTGTGTGTGTGTGTGTGTGTGTGTGCGTGTGTGTGTGTGTGTGTGTATTGTGCTTAACAAGTAGTCATTAGCACTGGATATGCAGTGAGGGTGTCAAGGTGTTATCCAGGTATTGTTTGAAGATCTCTAGCTGTCTACCCTCTAGTGCAGACTGGAGAATATCAAAGCCCTGAACATCTAAAGTTCGTGTGTGTGTGTGTGTGTGTGTGTGCGCGCATGTGTGTGTGTGTGACACGCCTTCTTCCACCAATAGACTACAGAGCCAAGACTGAAATATGCATATATACACTCCAGTAAATCTACAGTTACAGGGTTGAAACTTTTCCACAACCTGTGAAACATATGGCAGAGACTTATTTTCAATATTTGATTAAATCTTTGCATATTAAGTAAAACAAACTGTTAAGTTGAATGTTGTTCTACAAAATGAAAGTAAAATTTAGTTTTAATTTAACAGACAACTAAATCTTACAGCAGCTAAAGCGATACAGCAATTAAAACAACTAAAATGCACAGTTAATTTATTGTGATGTGAAGGTCCCTGACAGCTCCGCTCTTGCTGTTGCCAAAACAACTAGGCAGGCAATGAATTGGCCACTTTCTAATCTCTATAAACAGATATCTGCATATGAATGTAGAATCTGTTGGTAAGGGTCTAAAACGTTGGCATCCCAAGCCTTTTGGTTTCCATTTGTGGCATTGACCAGTCACGTTTGAGCGGGCTTTGGTCACAGCAGTCCGTGTAGGGAGCAAAGAGGGGGAACATATTGGCCAAATCTCCATCCATCTAATCTTCAGCTATCATGTGAGAACGATTGAGCTTTTTTTTTTTTTTTTTTTTTGCTTTTTTTAAAGTTATCTGCATTCATAAGCAGATATCTGTTCATACAGATTAGCAGAAATGTCTTTCTCGTCATTCTCGCCTATCAAATTGCTATCAGCTTGGATATCTGTTATCCGTTTTCCAGATTTCTGCTGGCTACACTGGTTGTCCTCAGCGGTTAAATTATCATCATAGAAATTAAAAATATAAATAGTATATTATTAATAGAAATTAATATCATTATTTTGAGAAATACACTTCTTATTGAGAGGTTGGTAGAGTACCTCTCTCTTTTTTCCTACTGTTTC
>OX336890.1:8698331-8871056 GCA_946959425.1 Argyrosomus regius
TGACGCAACAGAATCAGTTGCTCCCACTGAGGTTTAGAAACTGTTCAGCAAAGTGGGGTCTGTGATGGATGAGCGTGCACCCCCCCCTCCGCCCCGAGATATACTACTTTGAATTCCCAGTAGAGGTCCTTGGGATGAGAGCTGGTGACTCATCCACCAACTTAACATGCACTCTTCCCACTCAGTTTTAACTTTTCAAACCCCGGTTCTCCCCTGAGCGCTGTGCTGCCATCATTTTACCCTCTTGCATTAGTTTTATTCTCTATAATTAATCTCTGAAATATTCTCATCACTGAGTCAAACTGTTACCAACAAGCCCCTCACAGACTGTGTGTGTGTATGTTGTGGCATGTTAATGAATGAGTCATCCAGCATCTGCCATGTCATTGACAGGTGAAGCAGATTATGGAGGAAGCCGTCACCAGGAAATTTGTTCACGAAGACAGCAGCCATATCGTGTCCTTTTGTGGTGAGTAACAAAACGTACAAATGAATCACACACGCATAACCGCCTCTGACTGAACAGAAATCATTCCTGATGTGGTTTGTTTCACTTTATTGAAGTTAAATGTGAATACTTTCAAACTTTATTTTTTTTATAACTTCTTCCTTGTGTCACTTTTTTTGTAGTCTTGAATCTGTTAACTTAAGATATAATATTTTCTGATTGATTGATTGATGAAACAAAGTCATATATGTGAAGTCAATTAAGCGTAACAAAGCTGTAAGTGCAACTTTTAAGATCTGTTTAATCTACGGGGTTAGCTCACCATACAGCCATCTTCTCTTTTCAAATATTTTTATTGAGCCACAGACGATTATCCATACAGTAAATCATTATATCAGTGGGCATTTTCATCCATTTATGTATATACATTTATGTACAATCACAGGTATTAAACAGATTTAATAAAGGATACAAGATTATAAGGATAAGGATATAAGGATCAAACAGTATTAAACACAAACAATCAAGAGATAAGGAACATACATATAAATCAAATGAAGGAGATGTAGGTCAAGTCTAAAATTTAAGGAGACTTAATGAACTTTATCTTCCCTTTGGTCTTCCTTATCCTTCAAACCCTTCCTTGTTTCCTTACCCTCTAATCTACACTCACTTATTGAGTATAATTAAAGGAATAAACTATAGGTTTAGGTCACAGCTCAGGAACATCATTTGTAAGGTGGAGATAAGAGGGGAGTCTGTCTAAAAACTTTTATGTAATGTACTGGTTAGGTCACGTAACCACATGTTGGAGATAAGAACTGTTGTGTCTTTCTGAGTAACGACTTTGCTGTGATGATGCAGTTAAAAGTTTCCTTAAAGCTTCAGATACAACAAAAATAACTGACAAATTTTCTGTATTCAGTCGGGTATAAATAGTTTCTGACATGTTCAGACAGATTTCAGACCAAAAGGAAGCAATTTTGGGGCATGCTGTGATACAGCCATCTTCAAGAATCAAGAATAAAATATTACACAGTTAAATGTAAAGTTAGAGGTTTTGATTAATGTTCCAGTCCTCCAAGTAGACAGCAATAATGTTCCCTTTTAAATGACTGTAACAGAGCCAAATGAACGTAGATGAAATGCTCTGGAAGGCTGCATCGAGCCAAACTAATAACGTCCCTCCTTCGCTAACCGGTGACTAATGAGGCTTTTATTTGTGACTTGAGGTGAGGCGGATGTTCAGCAGTAATCACAAGATATTTCTGCAACAACATCAGAAAAGATGAACACAGCTATCTCTGATTAAACAAGAATTATTCACAGTTACCAACAGATCCTTGTCTACAGTGATGCACAGTAGTCTAGGTTACGTGGCAACGCCAAGCTTAGTCTATTAGAGAGGACAGAGAGAAGTTGGTGTAGATCTATAATGGGGATCAACAAGTTTGAGCTATATTTGCTTCATAAAACATCTTAAATAGAGAAGGAAGTCACGATTGTAGTCGGTGCAGTGACGAGGAGCCACATCATCGACATAACTTTTGTATAATTAGCGTCAAATAGAAATAAAGGAACATTTAAAGTTCAATATTTCACCGAGTGTTATTGTTCTAGCCTCCAAACGACACCAATGGAGTGCTGTATGATTACTGTGAGAAACACACTACCCACATGCAGACGCTCACACTAGTCAGATATCTGGCTCAGTCCAGAGCTGTGATCAGTAACAAGATATATTTGGGGATTTCAGTGTGAATAAAATGACTCTTAGCTTGCTGGAAGCCATGTGTGCTTCAGTCTACAATCTCCTCTGGTAAAGGGGAGACATTAAAATGTAGGTAAATGTATTTTCATGTAGAAAAGCAGTGCCGATTAATGAGTTGTCTTCATTGTAACACAGGCTAAACGTGTGTGAGGGGATGCACCAACAGAAATCTGGACTCCCTATAAGCCTGTCAGCTCTATATTGGTGTGAAAACATAATTGCACACTTCCATGGCACAGATTTAGTGTGTCGATGGGTGATACTATTATATTTAGTAACAAACAGGGAGGAAGCTCAGCAAAGAAAAAAATGGTGAAACTAAATATTGTAAAGAGGCAGAAGAAGGTCAAAGTGAGTCTCAGATTTTTAGTTCGATCAAGATGTAGACTACACGATCAATCTTGCGTGCTGTCCTCAGAGGTAAAATCACGACCTCATGATGTCCAAGTTTAGTTAATTTAGATTCACAGTGGGAAATGAATTTGCAGCACAGCTTGTAAATGTATTAAATAAGCAGAAACTAATGATGCTGGACATCCTTCTTAGCCAGTGTCCAGCTTAGTATGAATCTCTTTTTATAGTTTCATGTTGCTTGTGGCAATTTTTCTTACAGTGTGATGATTTATTTTTACATTTGTCAGCACTGTGGGCTTTCCATTAGTGCTTTTATGTCCATGTATCAACAGTTTTCTTGCCCTGCGGTGTGCACATTAACCGTTGGATCAGTTAATAGCTTGTTTTAATAGCTGCTGGTCAGTCTGAGGCATATCTTTGTTCTACTACTATCATACCTCCCAGTGGACACGTAGCAACTCAGGATGACCCTCTCATCTCTCTTGTTTTGTTGTCTGCCAGTTTCCTCCTCCTCCTCCTCCTCCTCCTCCTCCTCCTCCTGACTCCTCCTGTGATGCTCATAGTGGCTCTTGTTACTACACGTCCTCTTTCAGCTGTGGTCTGTTTAGAGATGAGTGGAGGATGGGAGAGGAGCTCCACCAGCTCACCGGGGAGCAATTAGCCTCCACCATCATGGCTACAGGCAGAGTCTGAAAAGGGGAAGCACAACAGAGCTAAAATCAACCACAGGTTTAGTGATAGATCACAAGCTCTGTTTATTTCCTTAGTGTATTTGTTAATCTTCAGTTTACCCAGTTACAAATTGCACTTTATTTATTTCTCCATCCTTCTTCTTATCATATTATATGTTAGATTAATGGGGCTAATGTCCTGAAGCAGAATTGGACAAGCAAGAGAGCGCTGGCTCTTGTTCAGAATATCAGATGAAACCAATTTAATGCCAATTTAAAGTACAAGTTAAATAGATTTTTTTGCGTATTTAAAGTACGTTTAACATACCCACTTGATTTATGCCCAAAGTTTATAACCAATACTCTCTATTTCAGCTTGTACAAAGCACATTTTCACACAGTTCTTTGAACCAAACAAAGATTGCATTTGCTACTAACATGTTATCTCGTACAACCTGATAAAAATTAACCTTTTGCTTGATTTGAATATAATATATATATAATATAATATAATCTACAAAAATAGAGATTTATACATGAATGTGAGTGGACTTGCTGGAGAGGCCTCACACATATTTCGGTCTGCAGCTAATGGCCGTCTTTATTGCTGATTAAAGTAGCAATCATTTTTTTGTGCAATCGGTTGATTAATCATTCCGTCTATGAAATGTCAAATTGTGACGATAACTGACTCCAGATGCAGTATCCAGGTCATCCAGTATAGAATAAAGCTAAGCTGCAAATGTGTGTTTTTATCATGGTAGATAAATACCACAGATGATAAACTGATATTAGATGGTACTCTCTGGATCAGCTTATTGACTAATCATTTCAGCAGAGTCCATATTAAGACCTTTTGTTGATGCCTTTGGCTGCTCTCAGTGAAGTGTTGGTCAGCTGTGTGTCACAGTCCAAGAGTCTCTTAATGCACTCAGTTGCCACAGATACAGGATGATTAGAGGCAATTTACTGTGTTAGCTGTTTTCACCAGGAGGGACAGCACAAAGGGCTGATCATACCGACATGATGCTCATTTTCTTCGTAGCACATTTCACTGCGGTTTCTTATTATCGTTGTAGGGTAAAACATTTAATCTTACTTAATAAGTTGACACCCTTGCATGTGAAAAAGACTGTTGCGTCTCACTGCCTTGTGTCTCACATATAAACATATTTCCCAAGCGTCTAATAAACAAAGTATCGCTTGCTGTCGTTCATTTCAGAGAAGTTTGTCGCTGCAGAGGTTTTTTTCTGGTGGATACAGCGTAGCTCTCAAAAAGTGCATTTTTTTCCATCTGAGACTAGTTAGCAGAAATGACGAGAGAGTACAGAGGGTGAACTATATTTGGAGACCTTTTAATGTTATGCTTTGTTCTGACATTTAGCTTCTTGCTCTTATAATGATGCGGGGAGAAAAATGCAGCTCAGACAGATAAAAAATGCAGCAAAAGAGGGAGAAAAAACAAAGATGCAGAGAAGATGATGAGGTCGTGTTTTTATTTTAAATTAAAAAAAGTGAAAGTTGATGGCTGTGATGACACTTTTTTTGCCTAGACTGACGTAAAACCCTGTAAACGGTGATCGTAGTAACAGCAGTGAGAGAAAGTGACAGATTTAAAGAGCGACGGGAGAGAAGCTGCATTTGAACGAGCGAGGATGATGGAGAGAGAGAGAGAGATTGCGATGCTGATGAGTTGCTGCCGCCACCGCCCCTCCCTCCCTCTGCTCGTCTCTCCCAGAGCTCAGGCGCTACATCAACAGGGGTTGCCATGGCAACCCCAGCCTTCCCCCTGACCCCATGTGAACAGAGCCACAGGATTAGTCCTGAAAGAGAACTCAAATGTCAACACAGCTCCAGGCGCTGCCACGTAGGCCTTGCGAGAGAAGAGGAGGGTTTTTTTTTTTTTTTTTTTTTTTTTCTGCACGGGCGAGTGATTGTGCAAGTGTGTCATCATGTCATCGACTTGTGTCTCCACGACGACAGCTCACTGTAGCTTATGCAAAGATGATTTTGTGATGGCATGAATTAATTAAAAATGTTTTGTTCAGGAAATATGCAGTCTTCAGCTTAGCAAACACGGAAAACAAAACACTTTACCCAAAGAATTAATGCTCGTGTTGCTCCATCTCTGCTGGATGAGTAGGCAACTATTTGCTAACGCCTCCTTATGTTTGGAGGTGTTTCGACCTGTGTTTCGAGACCCCAGGGCAGACCCAGAACCTGCTTGAGGGGCTACATAGCCCATCTAGCCTGGGAACACCTCTGGATCCCCCATGTTGTGTTTGTAGCTTGTTCTGCTGCCACCAAGCCGGCCAAAAAAAAAAAAAAATCTATTTTGCAACTTAATTTATAATGATATGGTGATTACACTATAATTACACCAGTATACTCATTTATTTTATGCAGCGATTATGCAATGTTTGTTTTCCTGTTAGCAGACAAGTCTGAGAATGTGAGAAAATTCACACTGTTTTTGTCCAAAACACTGAAATCCTGAGCAAAATACCTCAACAACTTTTTGTGAGGCCAAGATGCATTTTCCTCACATAATGCAAAAAAAGTAAACGTGTTTTGTGCCACAAAATGTGCCGGTTGTTTTCTCATTATACGTCATCATTATCTGCCATTGTGATGGTTTCTGGTGTCTGTAATTGTTTTGCTGTTCATGGCATACATAAAAGTATATTTTCTTCTGTGTCCAAACAGCTGCAGTGGAGGCATGCGTTCTGCACGGGCTGAAACGGCGAGTGGCGGGCTTCCTGCGAAGCAACAAGATAGCAGCGCTGTTCATGAAGGTGGGGAAGAGCTTCGCCCCGGCTGAGGAGCTGTGTAGGAAGGCCCAGGAGCACGAGCAGATCATCGAGACAAAGTGAGAGACGCACAAATCACAGCTCATTCTCACACATCACAGCAGACTTCAAAGCATACATCAAAGCCTCGCACGAGCCAAAGCGCTGAAAACAAATGCCCGTCTGCGTACTTGAAGGGCTATTTTTTGATATGAAAAGCCTCTAAATTAATTCATGATTATAAGCTTTCATGAATCATGAATCACTGATGCCATTAGCTTCATACAGATACAGTTTTATCTAATGGGAACATGTTATACTTGTTTTGCTTAGATTAAAACTCTCTCCTTCTGCAGACGCAGTCAGAGCTTGCAAAGTCAAGACAGCCTTCGCAAGATGCCTCGACTGCCCAGCCTCAGCCCACAGGGAGTCAAGAACCTGTGGATCCGGACGGCTCTGTTTGAGAAGGTGCTGGATAAGATTGTTCTGTTCCTGGTGGAGAACAGCAGGTACGTATCAGAAGAGCCCATGAATGTCTGTTCAGCTGTCTGTGTTACAAGATGTTCCCTCAAAATTCCCCTTTCACGTCTGTCTTCCAGTAAATACTACGAGAAAGAGGCTGTTCTCATGGACCCTGTGGACGGACCTATCCTTGCCTCTTTGTTAGGTAATAATATGTGACGTTTGAAGCATTTGTGCCTTTAAATGTAATCATCCAGCATGAATGAAAAGCACCCTGTGCAAGGACATTATGGTGCATTTTTCCATTTCTCTCATCCTGTACCGCCTGCAGTTTTTGTTGCCGCTTACTTCATCTCTTTACCAGAGGAGGTTGTCGACTGAAGCGAACAGTGTCTAGACAGGCATCCCTCACTGACTTCCCACCAGTAAACAATTTTTTTGAAATGGGGCCGAGCCAGAAACGCTGCTGCTGGGGGCTGAATTTGGGTCTCTGGTTGAATAACAAGACAGGAAAGCAGAAAAAACATATTTGTGCCACACAAAATGATGTCGTATTCTAATCTTTGCTATTTGCTTGTGAATTGTTGCATCTTCAAGTCCCTAAAAAGCATTATTGTGAGACAAAAAAGCACTTTAAACTGGCCACCACCTGCAAACTTATGTAACTTGCAGTGGTGTACACAGGTATAACTACTTATTTTTCAGTTGGCATTAGGGAAACCCTCTTCTATATCCTCCCTGATTCATGATCATTGAGTCGTCATGATTTTTTTTCCTAGGATGACACGGGCATAAAATAATTGTTCAGCTTTCATGAGTGGATGCACTAAGGAATTAGGAATACTTCACACAAAATGCATAATTATGTAGCTGTCTCACTCGTTTGTGGGTCAGTATTTAATGCGAAATCTGCACCTCTTCTATGGCGAGTGTTCACGATCATCCTCAGGCTCTAACTAAAGTCAAGCAGCAGGAGTTAAAAGACAATGTGCAAACACCACTAACCCATTTTTGGGTGAGCTAAATATGAGTAGTCTTAAATGTCACTGTTTATAACACAGCCCACTTCTCCAGGCAGCACTGGCAACCTGTAACAAGTAGACTGAACCTACTAGAAGGGTTTATAAACCAAACCATAGCTCAAAAATACCATAACATTCTTTGTACCTTTTATGCTGGTACAAAATGGTCTGAATCTACCTTTCAGTACAGAAATATACTCCTTGTACTACTATTTTTGAGTATGCTTACTGATGTTCAACTAACTGTTGACCTTCATTGTGACAGTGGGACCTTGTGCTCTGGAGTACACAAAGATGAAGACTGCCGACCACTTCTGGACAGACCCGTCTGCTGACGAGTTGGTGCAAAGACATCGCATCCACGGCGGCCACTGCAGACAGGATTCCCCCACTAAGAGGCCTGCACTGTGTGTAAGTAGTAAAACTCATAGTACAGTAGATCATCACACAGAACTAGTTCAGGCTACTTTTATTGTATCCTGGATGTATTTATTGTGGTATATATTAGCAGGCAGGCGGGCAGATTTTTTGTGGTGCATCTGATCAGTCGTATTCCCTTCGCTGTCTGTCTGATTAATGGAGGAGCTGCTAAGATTACTGCGTAAAGCACAACATGTCCCAGGAGAAAGAACAGAGTGTATCTGAGACAGGTCAGCTCGGCCTATCTTACAACACCATAATACTCTTTACAGTTGTGTGTTGCTGTGTGTGTATTCTAAACGAAAGTGGACTGGTCTTTGGCATCAGGAACAGTTTTGAAAAGGAGATTTTTGCTCGTGGAAAATGGCTTCACAGTAACCGGGCCGGCTGTAATTCCTTCTGCAGAGACAGTCATCAGTTGGTTTGTATATTTTGTGTTGTGCAGATCCAGAAGCGACACTCCAGCAGCAGCATGGATGAACGTCCCTCTCCGTCGCCATCAGCTCGTGAATACGTGGAGTCCCTGCATCAAAACAACAGGGTGACCCTCCTGTTTGGCAAAAACAACGTGCTTGTACAACCGGTAACTGTCTGACTCCTCTTCTTCACTCATAGATACACCGATATGACACTCCCTAAAAATAATCTAACATCCATCCTCGTGGCTGTTTCAGAGGGATGACATGGAGGCTATCCCAGGGTACCTCTCTCTGCACCAGAACGCCGACATCATGACCCTGAAGTGGACACCCAACCAGCTCATGAACGGCTCTGTTGGAGACTTGGACTATGAACGCAGGTGCAAAAATTATCCAGCTGCAAATGGATTGTGATTATGGTGAATGTGTCTGAAAGCCTGCTTATGATAATATGAGTAATCCTTCTCGTATTAAGAATATCTAACACGTAATGAGCTTCCTCAAAGACCTGTAAACTCACATTATTATTATTTTTTGCTCTTTCTCTCGGTTGTTTGTGTAACACTCGGGTGTTACTGAATAATGCAGCGTGTTTGTGTGTGGCTCGCGGGCTCAGTATGCAGCTGATCTGATGAGGCTTATATTCAGCACACCAGCAGCAGCCAGCAGATGGTTTATTGACTGAGACACTGTCAGACATCCCTCAAACTAGCAAACCGTGTTATGTTCCTGTGCCTGTGCATGGTTTCTCTCACCCCCAAAAAAATTGATTATTACATTAGCCAACTCTGCGCCTGCTCATCTGTGCCCACTGCTGACTACTTTCTTTATTAGCTATCAAATTAATGTTCCTTGAGATTTCGACTCACACAGAGTGAGTGGATTTGCTTTTTACTATGTATTTGATTCCTTTTTTTTCAGTGTATACTGGGACTATGCCATGACGATCCCTCTGGAGGAGATAGTTTACTTGCACTGTCATCAACAAGGTGGGTCCACACGAACCTTTACCTCAATTTAAACCTCTTAATTTATTACTAGTGTCTGCAGTTAAACAGAAGAAATCGTGTCTTGTACATCTTTTGTAGTTGACAGTGGGGGGACGGTGGTGCTGGTCAGTCAGGATGGGATCCAAAGACCTCCACTTCGCTTCCCCAGAGGAGGCCACTTACTTCAGTTCCTCTCCTGCCTGGAGAACGGCCTGCTTCCCCACGGCCAGCTGGATCCTCCACTCTGGTCCCAGAGGGGAAAGGTCAGCACACAGGAGGTCTTTCTTTGGGGCCGCTCCCTGGCTTCAGATGCAAGACACAAATTACGTATATTAGGTCTTCTGCTGGTAAAAGAAATGCTAAATCAGCTTTATCTGATCAATAAATCAATAAAAAAGACATTTGGATTTGGAAAAGGTTGCTCTGCCTGGTTGTATTCGCTGGTTGAAGTGATACTGATGAATGCGTGGCTTAATGTTCTCTCTGCACCACCGCACAAGAAGTGTCTAATGAATGGATGTTTTTGTCACACTGTGAATAGCATTGTATCTGCAGCTAAACTGAATAATGAAAAACCACCCACGCGTGTTCAGCCGCTATTAATAAGCTTAAGCAGACAGGCGCTCGTCATCTTTAATTCACATAGCTGGCTTCAGTTTGTTGTCGGCATTAGTCTAATAATGCCGTATTCTCGTCGCAGGGAAAGGTGTTTCCCAAGCTGCGGAAGAGGGTTCCTCAGGGATCTGGATCTACAGACTCAGTCTCCGATAAGGAGGAGGACGAGGCCACAGACTATGTCTTCCGCATCCTCTTTCCAAACAGCCAGTCGGAGTTTGGTGAGATTCCCTCGAGAGACGCAAATTAATATGAGCAGCGCCCACGGGCCTCTCCAGACTGTTTTTTATGAAAATGTTACTCGTTGTTTGTTACAGTGACTATAACTCATCCTCCCCATCTGACTTCCTCCCTCTCCCTTCAACCGAGTGGACAGTCCCCCTCCAAAACAGGCACCCTGGTTGTACCCAAGAGGTCCTGCAGCTGTCCTGAAGAATCCCCCTCATTCACAGGAAGCAGCTGTAACACTGTCAAACCTCGGCTCGTCTGTCCGTCTGTCAGCTTGCCTCGCTTTAATTCTCTGCCTCTTAATATCCTCCTGGCTTGTCCAGCGCCTCTGGCAAAGTTTATTGATGTCTCCCATTATTAAAGCCCCTCCCACTCCCTGCCACCTTGTGTCACACCTTTTTTTTCACTGCATTACAGAGCAGTAACCTTTTAACAGCTGATGGGTGGACGGCTGATTGATCGAATGTGGCTCCTGAACTGAGAAAAGCCTCTTGCTCAATTAATCTTTCTCTCTGTAATAATGTAATCGAATATGACGGCTTCGTGCTTGCGAATTGCGCATCAATTCCTGATCGCATAAATGTTTTTATTTACGTGCTTTATCTTTGCTCTAACAGGAATCAAACACAAACATCTTGTGCTCTGAAGTGCTTTCAGCAGATCACAATTGATCAGCGTAATTCTGCTTGTGTCTCCAGCTGTAAATCATCAAAGTGCAAATGTAATTGTTCCTGAAAGCCTGAGCAGCATAATGGTTTGTAACAATGGTGTGTGTGTGTGTGTGTGTGTGTGTGTGTGTGTGTGTGTGTGTGTGTGTGTGTTGCAGTGACTCCTCCAGACTTGATGGATCAGGGAGCTACGATGTGGCATCCCACTCTCAGGAAGTCTTCGTGTTCCTCTTGTTCTCAGGGGAGCTTCTCTGATGGGGTGACACCCAAAGGGTGCAACCACGAGAGGTGAGAGATAAACACATTTCAAGCTAGACTTGAGTTGTGTTAGATTGTGACAGGGGAAGCTGCTAAAGGCTGCAGAGACACTCCTGACATCCCTTAGTGCCTGAAATCCACAGACAAAACTGGGAGAGGAGCAAAGATACGGCAAGAACCAAGTAATTACCCCAGAAAACGATTATGTGACATTTACCTCACTGACGTGAGAATGTGTTGGAGAAATGAGGTGATAAGCAGAGCAGATAAAATGGTTGGAGGCTATGAAAAAAGGCAATTTGTTCTATATGGCAGTACAATGGATAATCATTTGAATGCTAAAGGTTAGCCCCAACTCTGTAATAACCTAGACACAGTATCTCATACATTCAGACCGATATGGATAACTTCATGTGCACTACATGATTAGTTTAATGGTAGTCTAAGTGAAATGCTCTCTCTCTTGCAGGGCTCCTCTGAAGCTGCTGTGCGACAACATGAAGTATCAGATCATCTCTCGGGCATTTTATGGCTGTATGTGACTGCTTATTGTGCACACTGAAAATAGATATTAGTATTCACTTTGAAAATGTCAGGAAGTAGTATGTAATAGCCTCATTTTAACAATCAGTATAATCTGCAGAGGCATTAAGTAATGAACTGTGTTGTCAACCAGGGTTGGCATACTGCCGTCACCTGTCCACCGTGCGTACACACCTCTCTGCTCTCGTCAATCACACCATTGTGGCGCCCGACGTGCCGCGTGACGCCTACAAAGGGCTCACCACAGACGTCTGGCAGGCGTTCCTCCAAGACTGCACAGTAAGCATCACTGGTGTCACAGCACTGCAACACAGACTTCACATTGCTGCTGACAGTATGCCGTCCCACACACACACACACACACACACACACACACACACACATATATGCATGTCCACTCCCAGGCAGGCTCTCTTTCACTCTGTCACTCTTCTGTCTCATCCATATTCATCCTCTGCTAATCATGTGGCTCATACAATTAGTCTCACAACAGTGTGTGTGAAGCACGACTAATGGATCTGTCAGTCTCAAAGTTCACGTGTACAGTTTTTATGGACATTAGTTATGTTTACCTGGAGCCTGAACTTAATAAAAAATGTCTTATAAGCAAATACTTTAAAAAAAATAATAAACTGGTTTGTTATTTTTAGAATTTTACCAATGTAATATTTAATTATAATAGCCAAGGTAAGTTACTAAGTAAAAAGTTTATTACTAAGTAGAAAAATGTAGAAAAATGGCGGTTCAACATGGCGGACTCATGGAAGAGGACCTGCTCTCTCTGTAGATATAAAGGGCTCATTTTAAGGCAACAAAAACACAATGATTCTTATTTTCAGGTAATTATACACTAATGAAAACATCCTTATGAATATTATATTCATTTTCTGCCAATAGATACTCCTAAATCTTACACACTGGACCCTTAAAAAAAAAGATCCACTTACTCGCTTTTCCTGCTTCCAACTTCATCTCATAATTAGGAACTAGGGCCAAAAAGATAAGTAGTTTCATTGCAAATGATTACTTTTCCAAAGACTATATTCATTTGCACTCCACTCCACTACATTAATATACAAATCTGTATCAAAATGTAACATGTGGAGGAGCACACCTTAACCTTCTAAATGCTTAATTAAATAACAGATTATGGGTTAAGTAACAGCTGTGGACAGATGTTTCTGGTCTGGACTATGATAATATAAATAATAATGAGCACATACATACTGTCGTCTTCCCCATCTGCTGCCCTGACAGAGTGAAATCTGCTACGATGCCTTTGGCAGGCTGCCATGTTCTTAATGCTGTTGTTTTGAAGCACATTGAATGTTTCAAACATAAACTGTACTGAGGTGACTGACGGTGTCTTGTGTCTTCAGGCATACGAGGAGAAGGAGCTGCTCCGCATGGTCTACTTTGGCGGTGTGGACGCCTCGCTGCGTAAAGAGGTGTGGCCTTTCCTGCTCGGTCATTATCAGTTCGGGATGTCAGAAGCCAAGAGGAAGGAGGTTTGTCATTTGATTATGGCTTTGCACGCCAAGCAAAGCATCTTTACACCTGAAGCTCTGACTCTTGATCCCTCACCCCTCAGGTGGATGAACAGGTCCGAGTGTGCTACCAACAGACGATGCGCGAGTGGCTCGGCTGTGAGGAGATCGTCCGGCAGAGGGAGAAGGAGCAGCATGCTGCAGCGTTAGCGAAGTGCATCTCTGGAGCGAGCATGGACAGTTCAAGTCAGAAGATGATCCACCATGACTCCACTGTCAGCAATGAGGTGAAGCACACTTCAGTTAGACACTGTGCACACAGAGATGTTCATACACAAAGTAGCTTGAAATCAGCTGCTTAGGTTGTTTATACAGAATAAGAATAGTTATATGAAGCTAAATATCCATTTATTAGTTATGGGCAGTACTTCTCCGCTTGAAAGCAGTTGTATATCTTCTGTAGCTCTGGATAAATCTTATAAAAGATGCATTTTAAAGACACAGGCATTTACTAGGCTTAGACAGTGGAAAGAAAAGCTATTGGTTGCATTATTTTTTTTCAGGCTTGACCCATGCTAGAGATGTTTTCCTGAATAATAAATCACTGAAGAATCCCTTTTAAATGAGCACAGCACTTGAGCCACCGTACAATAATAAATGTTATATATTATCTAATGACATCTTCGCTTTAATGTCTTTATTACACAGTCCCAGTCCTCCCAAAGCTCAGACCGACAGAGTCTGGCTCGCCTGCAGAGTGACTCCAGTAGCAGCACACAGGTATGAACTCTCCATATTACAGCCTGCATACATAGGCAGTCGTTCAAACAAACTAAACACCACTTCTGTTTAGTTTTTTTTATAAAGTAATGCATGTGATGATCTCAACTTTTCGAACCATCCCTGCGTTCTCTCTCCTGCTAGTTCTTCACATCCTCCCTTCCCTTCCCCTGGAGTAGCCTGCTTCCCTTTGGCTTGTTCTTTCAGGTGTTTGAGTCCGTAGAGGAGGTGGACCAGATCGAGATGGAGCCCAAGAACGAAGAGGCCAAACAGATGCCAAAGATGCCCAACGGAGCTCTGCAGAACGGGACAAGCTCTCCTGACTCTGGACATCCCTCTTCCCGCAATTTCTCCGTCACCTCCGGCCTGTCGGACGGCTCACTCAGCACAGAGGACAGCGGCGCACCTGATACAACCCCGAGATCTGCAGCTGTCCCTCAGGTACCACAGAGCCCTGTCAAACCTCCAGGGGTAGAGAGTGATGGTCTGACAGAGGACAGACAGGTGAAAGGTAAAGTGAAGGACAAAGAAGAAGAAGTGGAGGAGGGAAAAGATGCTGATGCGACCAAAAGTGCAGAAAATACCAAGACTGAGGTGACAGGTGGCAACATGAACCAACCATTGAAAGAGGAGCTGGTGAAGGAACCTAAAATACAAGAAACTGTGGAGGAGTCTGGAGTAATTAAAACAGGGGGGCCCAAGTGTGAAGATAAAGACCTGGCAGACATTAAAGGATCTTTAGAGTCAGGAGAAACAGATAAAGAAACGTCCGGTGTGGATACTATGATGGTGTCTGCTGAGAAAGAAGTAGAAGTGAATAATGAGGAGACATCAAAGCTCGAAAAGACTGCAGAAACAAATGTGGAAAAGGAAATGGAAAAATCAAAGACAAGTAAACCACAAGAGGTTTCATTGGCAGACAGGAAAGAAAATATATTCATAGATCCTGCAGCTCCTGAAGTTGAAAAGAACCTGGTTTTCTCAGCAGACTCAGAGGTCTCGAGAGCAAGAGAAACTTACTTTACGTCTCAGAAAGACGAGGCTCAGGTCATGACCGAATCTGATGAGTCTCCCTCAGCCATAGAGATGGAGGAGATCCCCAAAGCCAAAGTTTCCATGGTGCCTTGGAGCAGGAAGGGACGTTGTGAAGCATCGTCTTTCTCTGAAGACTCTGCCCCTCACGTGGAGCTCAGGCAGGAGGAGGAGCAGGGAAAGCCCAGTCCAGAGGGCACAGAGTCCATCCTGTCAGAGGAGCCGGAGATGGAGAGCCTTTACCCAAACTTTGACTCTCTGACCGGGTCTGAAAACACCAAGAATGAAGAGACGTCTCAAGAATCTACTGGGAGCACCTTCTCTGTATGCACACATGTATTTTTTATGATTTCTAATTCATTAATCATCAGTCAAACCAGCTCTATAATCTTTATTTATTGATTGATTGTTTTGTTTGTTTCAGCAAGAGCTTTTGGACTTGTACACATTAAATCTTCACCGCATTGAAAAAGATGTTCAGCGCTGCGACAGAAACTATTGGTACTTCACTCCTGCCAATCTGGAGAAACTACGCAACATCATGTGCAGGTAACAGGGATGTAATAAAGACTGTGTGAACATTTATTCATCTTTATATATATATATATACAAAAAACAGCTTAACAAGGTTGGAAATATGTTGCATTATGTGGCAATAAGAATGCATAAAGTCCCCATCTGAAGACCTGTTTAGGTTTCATGCACAAATGCCGAGGAAAGTCAGTAAGCAATGAGAGACTAACTTGTTTTTTCACAATGCAAGGCTTTTCCTTTAACAGTAAAATATTATTTTCCTGAAAGAGAGTGGAAGTAATAATTATTAGAATCATACTAAACATAGGCCCACTTCATTTTCTCCTTAGTCCATCCATCCAGAATAGGATAAATAATACCTAGGACCTCCTTGGAAAATATTTTATTTCCACTTTGTAGAAGTCTAATCATGTCGACGTTAGTCATAATAATAGATTTTTGCACTTCAGTAGTCAGTGCTGTGATGAGTGGTGAATATTATATTGAAAAACCTATTTTCAGGGTTGGAGAAAAAAGTGTCAGTACCTCTAAATCTGCACGGCAGTGTATGATAAAAACAGCCGAGGATTCTTACCTTCACGTCTCTCGGTTGTATATTTTCAGTTATATCTGGAGGCACCTCGACATCGGTTACGTACAGGGCATGTGTGATCTGCTGGCTCCACTTCTAGTCATTCTGGATGATGGTGAGTCAACAGTCTGAATCACTTCTTATTTTCTCTCCTCTCTGACGTTTGGTGTATTTTTTTTTTTTACAGCTATTGATAGAACAGTTTGTTCACTCACTTTCTCGCTCCTCGCAGAGGCCATGGCCTTCAGCTGTTTCACCGAGCTCATGAAGAGAATGAATCAAAACTTTCCACACGGAGGAGCTATGGACACTCACTTTGCCAACATGCGCTCTCTGATCCAGGTAAAGTCTTCACACATATTGTATCAGCTGTGAGCCACCACTAAAGTCCATTAATTACCCACAGACGCCCCACTTTCCCTCCACACTCTTTGATCCCCTCACTGTATAGATCCTGGATTCAGAGCTGTTTGAGCTAATGCACCAGAACGGAGACTACACCCACTTCTACTTCTGCTACCGCTGGTTTCTCCTAGACTTCAAGCGAGGTAAAGTGACAGCATGGTGTGAAAGAGTTTGTGCCAATTAGAGAAGTCGGAGATACACTCTTCTTTAAGCCGTCTGTGGCTAAAATGCCAAAAACCCACCGGGCAGCTTGCTAACAAGACATGCAGTAACGGTTTGGAAAGGATTTAGAAGTCATTTTATATTTCTGGAAAACAAATCCTGGGAGCTGCTTGTGAAATAATTGGCATGGACTGACACTGCATGGTTAGGTTTTATAATTCTGCTTCATATCGAACATACTAATCGTGCTTTCTGTAAACTTTCTCGCCTGGTTATCTCAGTAACACCTGACATGGTCTGACTCCTGTTCCTTTCTGTGCTTTGTCTTCCAGAGCTGGTGTATGATGACGTTTTTGCAGTCTGGGAAACCATCTGGGCAGCCAAGTATGTCTCTTCTAATCACTTTGTCCTCTTCATTGCTCTGGCGCTGGTGGAGATCTACAGGGACATCATCCTGGAGAACAACATGGACTTCACTGACATCATTAAGTTCTTCAATGGTAAAACATGCAGCATTACAGCTGACGTTGTTCACATACACATCCTGGCACCCTTGTTAAAGGGGCACTCCACTGATTTTACACATTAAAGATCAGTTTATTTGTCCTGGGAAGTACGGAAGCCCTAAGCCGTCACACATCCAAACATTCTCCTGATTTCGAGTTGTTTATGTCATTATCTCGAAATCACAAATGTTGTTATAGATAACGGGATAACTTTGTCCAGATCTTGAGATAATGAGACTTTCTTTTTCCAAGATAATGACAAAATTAATTCGAGATATCAAGATAATGAATCAAATGTGACAGGCCTGAGATTTCTGTCACATGTGACGTCATGCCAGCTGATGCTGACTGATGGATGTAATGCACTGATCGATATAATCCTGCTCCTCTGACATTGCTACACTGAATGATGTTTCCTGCAGTGATTTAATATACTAGACTATTTGTTTTCTCAAGATCACAACAACATAACTTGAGATCTCGAGAAAACAGAGGAAACAAAATGCTCTGAAGGAGCTTCTCGGTTTGGGCGTGGAGACTACAAATTTATAACTAAAAAGCAAACTTGCAGCAGGGCAATTAAAAGATGTGGACATTTTACAGGCATGAGGCGTCTAACGATGACATACTGTCAAGTTTGATTATGGGAATTGTAGGAACCAGCATTGTAGGGGACTAAAACATACATAAGACATACTAGGGACTAAAAGTCAGAATACTGTACAGTATGTCGCCCTCTGCTGCACCAATTTAAAAGTTAAAAGTTGTCAGGCCTCCCAGTCTGCACAGTGAAACCTCTCTAGATGATCCAGAACACGGCAGAGCGCCTGGTTTTCGATCAACCCAAAAGGTCACGTTACCTCGCTGCTCATCGAGCTCCACTGGCTACCTGTAGCAGCCCGCATTAAATTCAAATCACTAATGCTGAGTACAAAGTAGTCTCCAGTTCTGCACCCGCCTACTTGGATGCTTTCATACAGGCATATGTTACCTCACATCCATTGCGCTCCTCCAATGAACAGCGCCTGGCTCTGCCACCCGTTCACTTAAGGCAATCCAGACTCTTCTCATCTGGACATGCTAAATCTATCCCCTCTAGTTCTGTCACAGAACTTATTGCTGCACTAACATGTCCTAGTCGCACTTTACTGAGGAGATTGAAGGCAAAAATGAAAGTCATTTATTGTCTGACAAATGAGGGAACAGAAAAATCCTAAACCAAACTAATCAAAGGATGAGATGAGGTGTATTCATCAGGTGTTTCTGAGGTTATTTGTGGCGTACTTGCACTTTAACTTGCGTGTTTCTTTGTTTCTTTTTCAGAAATGGCTGAGCACCACAGCATAAAGCAGATTTTGACCCAGGCCAGAGATCTGGTGTACAAGGTGCAGATGCTGATAGAGAACAAGTGATTGTGCTGTTTGTCTTCTTTTGCTTCCAAGTAAAGTGTGAACGGCTGTAGCAGCACAAGAGTAAAAACACATATGAGCACACACACACACACACACACTCTTACACACACACACACACACACACACACACACACACACACTACACACTACACAAAGCCTTTACAATCACAGTTTGCTGCTATGAGCCTTATTGACTGTATCCATGATGTTGTTTGTGTTGTCAACAGGTGTATGAGAATATTACGCTTCATATTTGTCAGTATGTTCAAGTGAAAACAAACGTATCTGAAGTAACGTTTCCCTTAAGTGTCCATCTTAATACGAGTGCACTTAATATTTTGAGATATGGATGGTTTTAGTTGCACATTTCAAACCAAAATGCAGAGATGAATTCAACCAGAGACTATATTTATGAGAAGAAAAATACATTGTGATAATAGTTTATAATAATTATTTTAATAGTCAAAGTCTACAAGATTAAACTTTAAATATATGAGCAAGTTATCGCCCTCTTCCTGTCCTTTAATGAAGGAAAGAATGTCAGCAAACTTTTCATTTTCTTTAACTACAACACCCCTAAAGTCAAATGAACACTGGCTTTTAGTCCAAAATGTAACTCTGTTATGTTGAACACAAAACATTAATAATAATTTAGCTTTTAGCACCATGTCAGTGATTTTAGCATCCAACAGTGTTTTTAATGTCCTTGAACTGCCTTGTCTGCCAAATAGTATGTCTGTATTTGTTATGTGTGAACCGTACTGTACCGAGAGACAAAAATGTGTTTTATCTTATGAGGATTATATTATGTTAACACTTGTAAAATCATAACCGAATATTTAAGTGACTTATGGATGTCTGGGTGGAGATTTATATAAAGCAACAAGCCTGATTTGAGTTATTTTTCATTATCCAGTGAACCACTGTATATTTTGTAAATTGTGCAGTTTATTCACATTGATTTATTTTATAATTTTTTTGTCTTTATTGTCTGCTGCCTGTTTGTTGAATCAAATGTTAATTCCAGCTTGATTATGGAAGATCAGATGATGATGACAATGATAATATTTAGTCACAGTGACCAAATGAAAAGTTTCGTGGTTCAACGCTATTCATATTCTTTAGTGTGAGAGTAAACACGGAGATGAAAATGAGAGGTACAGTTTGATAAATGTTCAAAATGAACTGATGTTATGAGGGAAACTGTTGATATTTTTGGCAGATTTGGGGCTAATGAGGACATAAAATATATATAAATATATATATATATATATATGCTTTTAACCCTTAAAGTCACCAACATTATTCTTGTCTTTCATCACCTCAAACATCACTCAGTTGTTCTTCTCAGTGTTGCTTCATGAATGTGATCAGATGCATTTAATATCGGTGTTTCTTTGTGAATGCTTACTGCTGTCAGAAACTGCTGTTTTAATTTATTGTAACATATTTGTTTAGCAAAAGTATTTATTTATTTATTAATCCATTCATTTTTCTCATTCAGATGCTGCTTTGTTTGTAAAAGCTGATATTTTTATTTTGTGGCCAGTTCTTAAATGTGTATTGTAAAACAATCAAATCCTATATCAAATTCTATAAAGATGAATAGATAAATGGTATATGTTCTTATAATAAAACAAATAAAAATGGAATCATCATTATTTTTCCAAAACACACTGTAATGTGCATTTTACTAAATTCAATCATCCTGAGGTAGGTACTTCCTGTAGTGGTCCTTTTCACCGTGGAGTCGCAGGAGTCTGCTGCTTGATCAGGTTAACATCAGGATATACATCAAGCGATCAATACATGCATTAGTTTCACAAAACCTGTTCACCACAAAGTAGTTAGCGCAAAGTATTTTTACCCCATTAAGAGACACACATATACTCACCGGCCACTTCATTAGGTACACTTGTACAATCCAATGTGATCCAACACAATACAAACATTTCATATTTCAGTTTTTGTTGACGCTGTCAGAGTGGTAATAACTCTACTATAACTTTATTTTATCATTGAGGTCGTAATAGTCAGAAAGCATACTCTATAAGCAATATAGTGTGCTTTTAAATGGTATTGGAATATATTAGAAATCGTATATACGCTATTATATTCATATTTAATGTTTAGTCTTAGTGTGTATAATTCTATAGTCACATATAATCAGAATTGGTTTAGAAAAACTTTCAAAGTGAGGATCCTCAAAAAGATCCTTGGGCCAAAGTAACGGCATCAGGCTTTGAAGCAAATAAGAAAGGGCCTTGAACTGAAGCCCTGAGGCGCTGCAGCCTTATGAAAATTCCTTAATCAGGCCTCGAGGCATTGGTTATGGGTAGGGCTTGAGATTTTAAATTACCGCGCCAAAATGGACAAACATGGTGTCCACGTGTGCAAAAAAAATGGCATCCATCCATTTTCTGCAACCACTTATCCTTATCAGGGTCGTGGGGGGCTTTAGTAGGCGTGGGGGCAAGCTGCAATAAACTCTATTGCCTAAACTCTGTTTCTGCTCAGAGATTTCTTTTTTGGACCTTTCGAGACTTTCATAGGTCAAAGATGGTGTTGTAGTGTTTCCAATATTATGGCCCCCATGTATGAAACACCTCCTAACCTCACTGTTAAACATGTAGTTAAATTAATGCCTGTATGATGGTGATGGTGTCAATCAAAACTGAATATTTCAATCTTTGTAAAGGTACTTAGACCCCCAAATATTATGCTGACTGCGTCACAGAAATAAACACAAGTTGGAATGTATTTCTGGAATCTTCAAGAAGAACTGAAAATGGCGTCTGTTCAGAGCCCGGATAGCTCAGTCGGTAGAGCATCAGACTTTTAATCTGAGGGTCCAGGGTTCAAGTCCCTGTTCGGGCGGTAATGTTTTTAGATCAAGTCTGCGCCAATATTAGTGAGACTTTCTGTTACTCCACGTCGAGGTAGGTGAAGAAAACCACAGGCAACGCGTCACTGATCGCTCTCACAACTGTGTTTTAAGCTCGACGCTGGTTTGGTTATGAAAACTCTTTTTTTTAAATGTTAGTTTTGAAAAAAAAAAGATAAAAAGGACACAATCTGGTCTCTTTTGAACAACCTATGGATTTGACGATAGAAGACTGCCTTCTTTGCGAATTGCGAAGTCGTGAGCATAATCTGTAAAGTCAAAACATTTCACGCCCGAACAGGGACTTGAACCCTGGACCCTCAGATTAAAAGTCTGATGCTCTACCGACTGAGCTATCCGGGCGCTCTGAGATCAACAGAGACGGTTCACAGTATTAAAATAGATATCTGTACAAATATGAACGCATCTTTTGCATAAATACGTACCGCCCATGTGGTCGCCCTTTAAAAATTGTAATATATTAATTTCTGTTAATTTGTACGATAAATTCAGCAGGTATTACAACAGGACGCCTGCGCCATCGACAGTATTCAACACCAGAAACGTCGGTTTCACAATGCTAAGTGTCTTTCAGAGATGTTATACTTGACGAGAGTTTGCTATGGCAGTTTCAATATTGATAAAGCAACATCCCTCCACATTGTAGACACCCTAACTGTATTTCAACCAAGGATAATCCGTCTGTTGTTGTCTGTTGATGGACAAAAAGCGAAGAAGGAAGTACGTGACGGTTAAACATCTCACTCCCCCTCCTTCTACCTTCTCTGTGCGCTAGCTACGGCAAGTCGTTAGCCACATTCACGTATAACTAGATCACCAGCAATGAACTTCCTCTCCCATGGCCCTGTGTTTTTTTTGTTTGGAAGCCATCTGCCATTAACAGGGAAAGAATATTTATACCAGAACAGCTAATATTTGTTCATAACACAAATATGAACTATATTTAACTTACTAATATACATATATTTATGTATACACACAAGTTCTTACTTGCATACAGTCACACAAACACACAGCTAATTATTAACTAATAGCAGAAGCCTATGCCGTAGCTTAAAAAAGTCAAAATAAATTTCATAACGGTTACTGTGACAGTATGTAACGATGGTGGAAACGATACTAAAAGGGTAAAATAAACTGGCTCTAAAAGTCACGTTTGAACACAGAAACACTAACGTCGACGGCGATGCGATACATCGTTTCTTTTAATAGTATTTTCTCTCTTTAACATATCTTTAATATCTGCCTAGCTACCTATTTGACTTAATACAATATTAAGTCAATAGTTGACTTAATACAATATTATAACGAGTTTTTTTCCTCTTTGCGGCAACAGCAGTCGTTTCTGTTATATCAATCGGATTGAGATCTAGGAAATCTGGGGCCTTTCTAGGTGGAGGTTGCTTATTCTCTACATGTCTGCAGGGGCTTCCTCCCACAGTCTATAAATGCATAAAATGTTTATGCATTTATATTTTATATTTATTACAAAACCTACCAGTCATGCTTTTATATTTTTGTTTTTTCTGTTTCATTTAACACCTGTGGTAAAAATCTCTTATTAGTTTCAGTATCATTTCCTTAACATTGTGTTCTTCATGTGTCCAGTTTTCATTCTAGTGTTGTTTCATTTAAATAAAACAAACAAACAAACATGATCTTTCCTCTCTTCCTGTTTTGTTTCCAGAGAAACTTTTTTTAATATATGGCTGAAAATAGACTGTGACGTCACCTTTTTATTTGAACTAGGCACTCCCAATGTGGCCTCACATAAAACAAATCAAGCCATTTAAAAGTCAGCTGTCTGTCATACTAACAGCTGTTTCTGTTCACTGCCTCACCTGTCTGATAAAACTTTGTTTTTATCATAGGTATGAAAATCACAGACATATGATCGAAACATTACAAGTGCTCACAAAAACTGCATCATGTTTGGACAATGGAAACTGAATCTTATGAAGGTAGAGGATGGAAAGAAATGTAAATTGAAGGGTGTGGTGTTGATCAGCTGATGCAGCCTGTATATAAACTGGCTACCTGGATACCTCTGGCACAGCTGCTGCTGAAAATCATCTGTGTACTATCACCATTTCAAGACTTTTACAGGTTTTTCTGAAGTGATCACAAGGTGGGAAGCTGTTTTATCAACACTGTGATGATTCACCTAAAGGAGTTCCTTCTTGACTTATTTTAATCTTACCTTTCAGGACACTTTGATCATGGATATAAACATCGTCCAGCCCCAGACCTTCCAGGTGTTCCTGAGGAACGAAAAGGGCCAAATAAGCACCTATGATATCAAACCGGACGAGACTGTGATGAACTTCAAGAGGAGGGTGGAGCAAAGAGAGGGAGTCCCTGTGAACCAGCAGAGGCTGCTCCACCAAAGCAGGGAGCTGCTGGATGGGAAACTTTCAGACTACGACGTCAGAGAACTGAGCACCATCAACATGACATGCCGCCTGAGAGAAGGTTAAAATGTCAGAAAGTTCAAATATTAATTTATATTTCGAATTTATTTGTATTTTATTTGGAAAAATCATTCCTCGATAAATAATTCTGTCATGTCTTAAAAACATGTTTTGATGCTTTATTTTGTTGTGAGCATACAAATGTTTCACACAGCATGTTATAATCTTATTTTGACAAATGAAGGATTCATTGATGTTAACTGACCACTTAAAAAATAAAGTCTGTGAACTTGCATTTGTCTTTGCATTTCCTGTCCTGTACCACGTCTTCAGCTCCACACTGCACTTTAAAATGAACATTATTAAAACAAATAAAAGACTGTCTTAATTATATAATTCCAGATCATGTTGTGTTATTATAAACACATTTGTGTATCGAAACTACAGCAGTTTGTACTCATTGTACAGGTTTGTTAGGAGATAATCAGAAGAACCTAACAGATGCAAAGTAGGCATGCCAAAAAAATGTTATTGATGTGGGCAAACAGCAACAAAACAAAACATTAGTGGTGTCACCATGTGACTCATCTGTTAGATCACAGGATGGCAGTTTAACCTGAACAGGTACAACGTTTCAAACCTTAAAAAAACAAAGTTATTTTGGGGAGGCTGCCTGTGTCCAGGTCCGGCCCTCAGCTTTTAGTGGTCCTAAACACTAAACACACAAATCACCCACACAGCTAATAACTGAATGAACACACACACAATAGAGATGGACAAATGAATTCACATCACATCTCTTACTTTCTTTGGGAGTTGGCAAGTAGCTACAAACAGTAACACTGTGTGACAAGTAAATAAAGGAGAAAAAACTAATTGTTCAAAGACTGTGGATCCTCCAGAAACACCAGAAACTTCGGTTTCACAGTGCTAAGTGTCTTTCAGAGATGTTATACTTGACGAGAGTTTGCTAAGGCAGTTTCAATATTGATAAAGCAACATCCCTCCACATTGTAGACACCCTAACTGTATTTCAACCAAGGATAATCCGTCTGTTGTTGTCTGTTGCTGGACAAAAAGCGAAGAAGGAAGTACGTGACAGTTAAACATCTCACTCCCCCTCCTTCTACCTTCTCTGTGCGCTAGTTCGGCAAGTCGTTGTCCACATTCATGTATAACTAGTTTAGATCACCAGCAATGAGCTTCCTGGTTTAAAGTAAGTAAAAACAAATAAAATGTGACATTTATTATAAACGTAGGATACAGCTGGCTTGCTTATTGTGCTAAACAAAATGTCAGTGATTAGCTCCGCTGCTAAACGCGGCTTGTCACTCAAGATAATTCGTCCTTGGTGTAACCTGCTAACAAACGATGGATACTCTGCAAGCAACACACGTGTGACACGTCTGTGGAGCTCTCAACCACACAGTACCAAGGTAAAGTACAGGTTACAGCCGCTGTATCAGTCGGTCTGTTCAGTAAGGTGTCGGTCTTCATGTGTGGTGTCTCCTCTAACAGGTACCAGAGGCTGCAACATGGGAACCAGTGCCAGAGAGCCAGCTTCCCCCGGTACAGTACTTACATGGTGTCCTAATGTCTAGAAAGCTGTCTTCAGGTGCCTGTATGTACACTGTAATCACTCCTCCTGTTCATATTGACATTATAAGTCTATCCACAGCCCTATAAGTTATATACAAAAATGTATTTAGGGGTTTATCTGCAGCTAAAATGAAGCTTCAGCTGACTGTATCTGATATACACAGATCAGCCAGAAGGTGTTAGCAGCAGATCATTTATGTCCTGTAAGTTGTGAGGTTGGGCCTCCATGGATCGGACTTGTTTGTCCAGCACATCCCACAGGGGCGATCGGATTAAGATCTAGGAAATCTGGGGCCTTTCTAGGTGGGGGTTGCTTATTCTCTACATGTCTGCAGGGGCTTCCTCCCACAGTCCAAAAGACATGTACTTAATAGGTGACTAAATTGTCCGTGTGAATGGTTGTTTGTCTCAATGTGCCCTGCGTTGAGCTGGTGACAGCCGGGACAGGCCCCAGCTCCAAAATGGATGGATGGATGTAGTTCGGAGGCCAGGTCAACACCTTGAACTCGTTGTTGTGTTCCTCAAACTGTTCCTGAACCATTTGTGGCAGGGCGTATCATCCTGCTGAAAGGGAGGGATTTAGGGAATATAGTTTCCATGATAGGGTGTATGTGGTTTGTACAGTGCTTAGGTAGGTGGTACGTGTCAAAGTAACATCCACATGAATGGCAGGACCCACGGTTTCCCAGCAGAACATTGCCCAAAGCATCCCACTGCCTCTGCTGGGGGTGCATCCTGGTGCTTGCCTATTTTTTCAGCTTCTAACACGTCAACTTTGAGGACAAAATGTTCACTTGCGGCCTGATATATCCACCTATTATGAGACGATTTATAAAATATGTGTTCTTACTACACTTACTAACTTCCCTCTTTGAGTTTCCACATACAGTTTCCTTGTTTTGCTGCTGCAGATGATTAGTAACACACAGAGGGAATTTCACACAATGTCAACAAGATGATTAACGGATGTAGTGACGTTATTCACTGTTACATACATTTCTAAGCAACACACCATTCATTTTACAGCCTGCCCACGTCCCCGCTGACCTGGTGGACAAACTGGAGCGGCTGGCCTTAGTGGACTTCCGCACCAAACAGGGTCTGGCCTGTTTGGAGAAAGCTATCCGGTTTGCAGATCAGCTCCATGTTGTTGACACGTCGGGGGTTGAACCGATGGATTCAGTTCTGGAGGACAGGTATGGTACAGACGGACAGCTTGTTTACACGTGCGGCATAACCAGTGTGAAACCTGTTGAATGTTGTTGTGTGTTCAGGGCTTTAAACCTGAGGGGCGACGCAGTGGTGGAAGGGGAGTGCGCTGAAGAACTGCTTCAACTATCCAAAAACACAGTCGAAGAATATTTTGTAGCACCTCCAGGTAAGAATACATTTATTTTTAAACATTACTGTATACATCTTATGATGGTTGCACATTATTGAGGTGAAAGATGACGGTGTGAAACTGATATTTATTTTCTTAACACAGGAAATATTCCTCTACCAACGAGGGAAGAGAGGACTGCCATGCTGAAACACTCAGAGTTCTGATGTTTATGCATTTATATTTTATATTTATTACAGTTAAAACCTGCCAGTCATGCTTTTGTATTTTTGTTTTTTCTGTTTCATTTAACCCCTGTGGTAAAAATCTCTTTTTAGTTTTAGTATCATTTCCTTAAAATTGTGTTGGCAGCCTGCAACAATGGCACACTGTGCTTGCTTTGTTTTGATTTGGGATTTACTCGATAATCTTCATGTGTCCAGTTTTCATTCTAGTGTTGTTTCATTTTAATAAAACAAACAAACAAACATGATCTTTCCTCTCTTTCTGTTTTGTTTCCAGATAGACTTTTTTTAAATATATGGCTAAAAATAGACTGTGACGTCACCTTTTTATTTGAACTAGGCACTCTTAATGTGACCTCACATAAAACAAATCAAGCCATTTAAAAGTCAGCTGTCTGTCATACTAACAGCTGTTTCTGTTCACTGCCTCACCTGTCTGATAAAACTTTGTTTTTATCATAGGTAGGAAAATCACTGACCTATGATTGAAACATTACAAGTGCTCACAAAAACTGCATCATGTTTGGAGAATGGAAACTGAATCTTACGAAGGCAGAGGATGGAAAGGAATGTTAATTGAAGGGTGCTGATGCAGCCTGTATATAAACTGGATACCTGAATACCTCTGCCATCATCTGTTTGCTGTCACCGTTGAGACTTTTCAAGAGGTTTTTCTGAAGTGATCACAAGGTAGGAAGCTCTCTTTATCAACACTGTATTAACACTGTGATGTTTAATTTAAATAAGTTTATTCTTGACTTATTTTAATCTCATCTTTCAGGACACTTTTATCATGGATATTAACATCATTATGCTCGATGGAAACTCCCACACCCTGAGGGTGAACCCACAGGACACAGTGGGCTCTCTGAAAATGCTGATCCAGGACAAACTCGGATTTCCCCCTCAGAAACAGAAGCTGATCTTTGTGAACGGACAGAAGACGCCCCTCAATGACGACTCCCAGTCTATCAGCTACTACGGTCTACAGTCTGGCTCTCAGGTGTCCCTGCTGATCATCCAGCCCAAGACCTTCCAGGTGTTCCTGAGAAACCTACAGGGGCAGAAGAGCACCTATGATATCAAACCTGACGAGACTGTGATGAACTTCAAGAAGAGGGTCGAGTACAGAGAGGGGCTCCCTGTGAACCAGCAGAGGCTGCTCCACCAAAGCAGGCATTTGCTGGATGGGAAAAAACTTTCAGACTACGTCAAAGAGGGGAGCACCATCAACATGACAGGCCGCCTGAGAGAAGGTTAAAATGTCAGAAAGATCAAATATGAATTTATATTTTGAATTTATTTGTATTTTATTTGAAAAAATCATTCCTCGATAAATAATTCTGTCATGTCTTAAAAACATGTTTTGATGCTTTATTTTGTTGTGAGCATACAAATGTTTCACACAGCATGTTATAATCTTATTTTGACAAATGAAGGATTCAGTGTTGTTAATTGACCACTTAAAAAATAAAGTCTGTGAACTTGCATTTGTCTTTGCATTTCCTGTCCTGTACCACGTCTTCAGCTCCACACTGCACTTTAAAATGAACATTATTAAAATATATAAAAGACTGTCTTAATTATATAATTCCAGATCATGTTGTGTTATTATAAACACATTTGTGTATCGAAACTAGTTTGTACTCATTGTACAGGTTTGTTAGGAGATAATCAGATGAACTTTCTGTCAGAAAATCAAAGGAAGATTCATTTTCTGACAGATGCAAAGTAGGCGTGCCAAAAAAAGGTGACTAATGTGGGCAAACAAAACAAAACAAAACATTAGTGGTTTCAGCATGTGACTCATCTGTTAGATGACAGGATGGCAGTTTAACCTGAGCAGGTACAACGTTTCAAACCTTTAGAACAAAACAAACAAAACAAACAATGTTATTTTGGGGTGGCTGCCTGTGTCCAGGGCCGGCCCTCAGCTTTTAGTGGTCCTAAACATTCACAAATCACCCACACAGCTAATAACTTAATAACTGAATTCACATCACATCTCTTACTTTCTTTGGGAGTTGGCAAGTAGCTACAAACAGTAACACTGTGTGACAAGTAAATAAAGGAGAAAAAAATAATTGTTCAAAGACTGTGGATCCTCCAGAAAACAAAGCAACCAGCTGTAGACAGTGTCTGTTCGGGGTTTTCCTCTGTGGCGATTTCCTGTTTTAGGATGAGCCTTTATACACGCAGGTTTATTACCATACAAGGAATTTGCCTTAATATTATGGTGCAAAACAAACGTTCAGTAAATGATATAAGGAAGTAAGTACAGAGCATGCAGAATATTTTAAATGTGCAAGATATTTATCAAAACATGGTAATCCAACAGACGTGTGTTAATGCACATGTCTTTGGCAGTGGCAGCAGATTTCCAGGTAGTGACTGAGGAGGTGAGGATGGACTCAGGTCAGACTGTGACGTGTTTGTCAGTCACATTTCATGTGATGAAATTGTTTTATCTTTTTTGTCCTCTTTCTGTTTCTGTTCACTGCCCCACCTCACTGATAAAACTTTGTTTTTATTATTGGTAGGAAAATCACTGACCTATGATCGAAACATTACAAGTGCTCACAGTTGCTGCATCATGTTTGGAGAATGGAAACTGAAACTATGAAGGCAGAGGATGGAAAGGAATGTAAATTGAAGGGGGCGGTGTTGATCAGCTGATGCAGCCTGTATATAAACTGGCTACCTGGATACCTCTGCCATCATCTGTTTGCTGTCACCGTTGAGACTTTTCAAGAGGTTTTTCTGAAGTGATCACAAGGTAGGAAGCTCTCTTTATCAACACTGTATTAACACTGTGATGTTTCATTTAAAGAAGTTTTTTCTTGACTTATTTCAATCTCATCTTTCAGGACACTTTTATCATGGATATAAACATCGTTATGCTGGATGGAAAGACCCACTCCCTGAGGGTGAACCCACAGGACACAGTGGGCTCTCTGAAAATGCTCATCCAGAACAAACTCGGATTTCCCCCTGAGAAGCAGAAGCTGATCTTTGTGAACGGACAGAAGACGCCCCTCAACGACGACTCCCAGTCTATCAGCTACTACGGTCTACAGTCTGGCTCTCGGGTGTCTCTGCTGATCACACAGCCCAAGACCTTCCAGGTGTTCCTGAGAAAGCTAGAGGGGAATCCGAACACCTATGATATCAAACCGGACGAGACTGTGATGAACTTCAAGAAGAGGGTCGAGTGCAGAGAGGGAGTCCCTGTGAGCCAGCAGAGGCTGACTTTCCAAAGCAGGGATTTGCAGGATGGGAAACTTTCAGACTACGGCGTCAAAGAGCAGAGCACCATCGACCTGACAGGCCGCCTGAGAGGAGGTTAAAATGTCAGAAAGATCAAATATTAATTTATATTTTTAATTTATTTGTATTTGAATTTGAGAAATCATTCCTCGATAAATAATTGTGTCATGTCTTAAAAACATGTTTTGATGCTTTATTTTATTGTGAGCATACAAATGTTTCACAAAGCATGTTATAATCTTATTTTGAAAATTAAGGATTCAGTGATGTTTCAATGTTAACTGAACACTTAAAAAATAAAGTTTGTGAATTTGCATTTGTCTTCGCATTTCCTGTCCTGCGTTACAGTCTTCAGCTCCACACTGCACAGACCACAAGCACAAATACCAAAAAGGCACTTTAAAATGAACATTATTCAAACATATAGAATTATATGTTATGTCTCAATTATATAATTCCAGATCATGTTGTGTTATTATAAACACATTTGTGTATCGAAACTAGTTTGTACTCATTGTACAGGTTTGTTAGGAGATAATCAGATGAACTTTCTGTCAGAAAATCAAAGGAAGATTCATTTTCTGACAGATGCAAAGGCGTGCCAAAAAAAGGTGACTGATGTGGGCAAACAAAACAAAACAAAACATTAGTGGTTTCAGCATGTGACTCATCTGTTAGATGACAGGATGGCAGTTCAACCTGAGCAGGTACAACATTTCAAACCTTAAAACAAAAAACAATGTTTGTTTTGGGTTTTCCTCTGTGGGAATTTTAGGGTGTGCCTTAATAAAAAATATAATTTGCCTTGGTGTTATTTTGGGGTGGCTGCCTGTGTCCAGGGCCGGCCTTCAGCTTTTAGTGGTCATAAACATTCACAAATCACCCACACAGCTAATAACTGAATGAACACACACACAATAGAGATGGACAAATGAATTCACATCACATCCCTTACTTTCTTTGGGAGTTGGCAAGTAGCTACAAACAGTAACACTGTGTGACAAGTAAATAAAGGAGAAAAAAATAATTGTTCAAAGACTGTGGATCCTCCAGAAAACAAAGCAGCCAGCTGTAGACAGTGTCTGTTCGGGGTTTTCCTCTGTGGGGATTTCCTGTTTTAGGATGAGCCTTTATACACGCAGGTTTATTACCATACAAGGAATTTGCCTTGATATTATGGTGCAAAACAAACATTCAGTAAAAGATATAAGGAAGTAAGTACAGAGCATGCAGAATATTTTAAATGTGCAAGATATTTATCAAAACATGGTAATCCAACAGACGTGTGTTAATGCACGTCTTTGGCAGTGGCAGCAGATTTCCAGGTAGTGACTGAGGAGGTGAGGATGGACTCAGGTCAGACTGTGACGTGTTTGTCAGTCACATTTCATGTGATGAAATTATTTTATCTTTTTTGTCCTCTTTCTGTTTCTGTTCACTTCCCCACCTCTGATAAAACTTAGTTTTCTACTGCAGGTAGTGAAGTCACAGCAGGCATGCCTGTGTTTGTTGTGAGTGCTCACAGTAGCTGCATCATGATCGGAGAATAGAAACTGAAAGTTATGCAGGCAGAGGATGGAAAACGAATCTTAAGTGAAGGGGGCGGTGTCGATCAGCTGATGCAGTCTCTGTATATAAACTGTGGTGAGCTCAGCTGAAACCACTCGCACAGCTGCTTTTGAACATCATCTGTTCACTGGCATCCTCTCAAGACTTTTACAGAGGTTTTCTGAAGCGATCACAAGGTAGGAAGCTCTCTTTATTGACACTGTGGCGCTTCATTTAAAGAAGTTTCTTCTTGACTTATTTTAATCTCATCTTTCAGGACACTTTGATCATGGATATATACATCGTTATGCTGGATGGAAAGACCCACTCCCTGAGGGTGAACCCACAGGACACAGTGGGCTCTCTGAAAATGCTGATCCAGAACAAACTCGGATTTCCCCCTCAGAAACAGAAGCTGATCTTTGTGAACGGACACAGGACACCTCTCAGCGACGACTCCCTGTCTATCAGCTACTACGGTCTGCAGTCTGGCTCTCAGGTGTCTCTGCTGATCACACAGCCCAAGACCTTCCAGGTTTTCCTGAACAACCTACAGGGGCAGAAGAGCACCTATGATATCAAACCGGACGAGACTGTGTTGAACTTCAAGAGGAGGGTGGAGCAAAGAGAGGGAGTCCCTGTGAACCAGCAGAGGCTGCTCCACCAAAGCAGGGAGCTGCTGGATGGGAAACTTTCAGACTACGACGTCAAAGAACTGAGCACCATCAACATGACAGGCCGCCTGAGAGGAGGTTAAAATGTCAGAAAGATAAAAAAGTATACCTTACATTTCTAATTTATCAGTATTTTTTTTTTTTTTAAATCAATACATTCCCGGATACATAATTGTGCCATGTCTTAAAAACATGTTTTAATGCTTTATTTTGTTTTTGGGCATACAAATGTCAGACACATACAGCATGTTATAATATTATTTTCACAAATTAAGGATTAAATTATGTTAACTGAACACTGTTACAAAATAAAGTCTGTGAATTTGCATTTCCTGTCCCGTTGTTGTTGTCCTGTTGACTAAATAAAATTGACATATATTTAAATATATAAAAGACTGTCTCATTTATATTGATTCCAGATTATGTTGTGTTACTATAAACACAGTTGTGTATTCAAACTACAGCAGCATGTTATAATGTATATGTGAGATTTATTGTTATGATTTGAAACACGTATACAGGAGTGAAGTAAATATCCAAAATGTTAAACTTGTTTTCTGTAAGAAAATCAATTAGTGAGATTAATTTTCTTAAAGATGCAAAGTAGGCGTACCAAAACCATGTGATCATGTTGTGTGATCATGTTGGCAAAGAGCAACAAAACAAAACATTAGTGGTGTCCGCATGTGACTCATCTGTTAGATCACAGGGCGCCAGTTGTACCTGAACAGGTACAATGTTTCAAACCTTTAGAACAAACAACAATGTTTGCTTGGGGTTTTCCTCTGTGGGAATTTTCTTTTTTAGGGTGTGCCTTAATGAAAATATTATTTGCCTCTGTGTTTTAGTGCATAACAAACTTTAGCAAAAATATAAGTAAGATGAAAATCTAGTACTAGAAGATATAAATATACGTATAACATGTTTTTAAGGTGAAAAGAGTTGTGCAGTTTGTGCAAAGTATTCACCAGGAAGTGTGCAAAAGGTCAAAGTTTGCAGGATATTTTAAATGTGCAAGATATTTATCAAAATGTAGTAATGCAAAAGATGTTATCAAAAGGTGTGTGTTAATGTAACACACAGGGTCCTGAGCAGGGGGGTGAGAGTCAGTGTCAAGGGGCCTTGTTGATGAGGTCAGATGTAGTCAGGAAGAAACTGTTCTTATGACGTGAGGTTTTGGTCCTGATGGACCGCAGCCTCAAGAAGTTTGTGTCCGGGGTCGGAGGGGTCAGCCACAATCTTTCCTGCATGCCTCATGGTCCTGGAGGAGTACAGGTCCTGAAGACAAGATTGGAGCCGTCAAATACCATCATTGTCTCTGACAGGTTAAACTCCTTCAGCTGCAGGAAGTACATCCCTTGTGGTTTCTTGGTTAAACTGCCATACGATAATGTCTATCTGTAATAGAGATGAGTAATGCTATCGTCTTCTGGCAGACCTATAGACACACAGAGCTTCTCATAGCAGCCCAGCTCTGTATGTAAAGTCTTTATCTGTACACGACAATGCTCTACATGAGAAACTGTGCATACTTTAAATGCACCAATTGAATATTTCCTCCTTAAAAATCAATTTCAAATCTGTATACCCTCACTAGAGCTGAGTGAAATGATTTTACTATGTGCAAGGTTACATATAAGTTAACTACACATCCCTTCTTAAGATATTCACAGCCCAACATGCAAATTTTAGGGAGTTTAAGAACTTCCCTAATACATATAAAAGTTCACACTGTGGTGTGTGTTGTGCTGATACAGTAAGACTTTGCCTTCTTGGGCTGGAGGAATGCAAGGTCATCATTTAATCTGGTGATTTAGCGCTGGAGTCTGTAGGCGGCTGCATCTGAGGCTGGAGGATGAGACACACAACACACCTCTCACTCTAAAAGTTATAATGTGATAATGACCGGTTGTGGTTGTATCTTTTTTGTTCTGCAGCTCTTCCAAAGTTTGATATTTACTTATCTTTTTCTGTTTCTGTTTTGCTGTGGAGGCTCTCTCCAAGGTCAAATTGAGTGTGATGACAAACCTGATATGTGAAACCCGTGATTTCCTGTACCACTGCGCCTTTCCTGCGCCTGTTCCTGTCTGTCGCATCCAGCCGCTGACTGTAGCCTCAACAAGTTGGCAGCAGAAAAACAGAATATGATCAATAAAGTGTATGAGTTCATGTATTGGAAGAATAAACACCAAACACTCAAGCAGTCAGTCTCACTTTCTGTGCTTTGTTACAGATGGTGCTGACTGTAAATGTGTTATTGCTGTTTGCTGTTAGTCTCTGTGTGTGTCAGGTCACAGCAGGGTGACTGTTGGTAACTGTGACGTCATTATTTTAATGGGAGTGTCATAAATAAATAAAGTTTAAGTTTTAGGGCCACCAAAAGCCTAGGACCGGCCCTGGTTGTGCTTACTTTGTAATTATTAGTGAAACCAATACTTGATAATTATGCTCTTACATGACTGTTTTGTTAATTTATTGAATTCAGGTTCACAGTTATTACTGTTAAATTACTTATTTTCCTTAGTAGAAGCGGAAAGTCCTGATCTTTGGCCTTACATATCATCTTACAGTCATCAGTTTCTCCTCTAATAAAACTTTAGGTTGTAAATTCATAAATGTTTGTTATGATCGACACATTGCAAACGCGTACTTGCTGCATCATGATCGGAGAATAGAAAACGAAACCTATGAGGGCAGAGGATGGAAAACGAATCTTAAGTGGGGGGGCGGTGTCGATCAGCTGTAGTCTGTATATAAACTGTGCTGAGCTGAAAGCTCTAGAACATTCGCTTGATCTGTTTACTATCAACATCTCAAGACTTTTACAGAAGTTTTTTTTAAAGCGATCACAAGGTAGGAAGCTCTCTTTATTGACACTGTGATGTTTCATTTTAAAGTTTCCTCTTGACTTATTTTAATCTCATCTTTCAGGACACTTTGATCATGGATATAATTATTGTTATGCTTGATGGAAAGACCCACACCCTGAGGGTGAACCCGCAGGACACAGTGGGCTCTCTGAAAAAGCTCATCCAGGACAAACTGGGAATCCCCCCTCAGAAACAGAAGCTGATCTTCGTGAACGGACAGAAGACGCCCCTCAACGACGACTCCCAGTATATCAGCTCCTACGGTCTGCAGTCTGGCTCTCGGGTGTCTCTGCTGATCACACAGCCCCCCACCATGCAGGTATTCCTCAGGAACGAGAAGGGCCAAATAAGCACCTACGACATCAAACCGGAGGAGACTGTGAGCGACTTCAAAACCAAGGTCCAGTACAGAGAGGGAGTCCAGGTGAGCCAGCAGAGGCTGCTCCACCAAAGCAGGGAGATGACGACTGGAAGACTTTCAGACTACAACGTCAAAGAGATGAGCACCATCGACCTGATGTTTCGTCTGAGAGGAGGCTGAGGACACTTCTGATTAAAATGTGAGCAAGTTAATCAACTGTACAGTTTTTAATGTAATGATGATCAAACCTTAAATGCTTTAATTGCTATTTATTAGAATCTGTATTTTTATGTGGAAACAATTCAATACATTCCTCAACATGTAGTGTGTGTTATATATGACATAACCTGTATAATAACCTAAATTCCTTATTTTTTTAAATGATTTGTATTTTAATAATTCGATACATTCCTAAATGTATATATATTATATATTATAAACTAGTTTTGGCACTATAAATGTTACACACACACACACACACACACACACATTGTGGCATGTTAACTTTTTATTTTCACAAATCATGTTTTAAATTTTGTTAACCGACACTTAAAAAATAAAAATGAAGAAAAAAATAAACGTGAATTTGCATGTGTCTTCACATTTCCTCTCATGTCATGTAGCTCAGAGGTGGAGCTGTACACTGTACAGACTAGGACTACCAGTAACAAAAAGGCACTTTAGCGTCACAGATTTAAAACTGACATTATTCAAATATATAAAAGAGACTGTCGAGATTTTGGAAGTTCCCCATTAAAAAAAAAAAAAAAAAAAGGTTTATTATGTTCTGTTATCACAGTCATGTATGTATCCAACTGTTTATAGCAGCATGTTATCATGGCTTAAACTCATTGTACAGGTTTTGTTAGGAAATAATCAAAAGTGCTATCGTATGTGAGGATTAGTGTCCAGATTAGGAAGTGGTATACAGTAGTACAGGAAACAGTGAAATGTTAAAACTGCTGTGAAGAAGCAGTTTTTCCCCTCCTGTCCCCACCCCTAAAACCTGGAGTAAGAAATGTTGTTATTCTAAAATGTTTGTTTGTCTTTGACAAGCTTAAATAATGTCCAATATAAACTGCGTAGTTTGTGGTTTAAAATGATTAAAATGAAAACACCCCCGCATAGCAAATGGTATCATCCTCTTCTCACCCGCTACTAGTCCAGGCACCGTTAACCAGTTAGCTCCGTTAGCCCGGTTAGCTCCGTTAGCCCCGGTTAGCTCCGTTAGCCCGGTTAGCTCCGTTAGCGCGGCTACAGTCGAACTGGAGCGGTCCGTTTATTAAACAAAAAGAGCAGCGCGACGAATAAACTGCGTACATGTGTAGTGCATACGTGTGTCTCTGTTGTTAAAGTTTATCGTTACTTTAGAGACTCATTTTAAACAATCGGAAGAGGTGATGTCACGCGCGTCTTTTTCTGGTCAGTCGTCATGGAAACATGAAGCCCTGTCAGTGCTGCGGCGTTTGGACCAGAGTGAAAACAAACGATGTTTTTCTTTGCTGTATTCATTCATGTTTTACAGAGGATTTAACCTGAACCAGGCTTTGCAACAATAATAATCACATCACATTCATGCAGGCGTAGTAGTATACACTACACACACACACACACACGCACACACACACACACACACACAGTAAGTCTATATATATAGGCTATTTATTACACACAGGTATGAAATGGGTATGGTATCAGATGTGTGAAGGACAACTCCTAGCGTTACTCTCTGTCTCTCTGTTTGTGTGTGTGGCCTGCCAGTGACCAATGGACATACGACATTTCTTTAAAAAAAAAAGAAAAAAAGACAGATTCAGGTGAGAGACTAGGGACAGTCCATAATGACCTCTGTCTTGTTTTTTTTTTCTTCTGAAAAGTGTTAAGCTAAAGTAACAGATAATATAAACCAGCTATCTGTATGTTGTATCAAATTACTTATGTAGGCAATGGTCCCCTGCTTTTATTTATTTATTTAAACCCACAATGGAGAATATATACACATACATACATACATACATACATACATACTCTTGTGAAAGGAATTTGTGATTAAAAATGTTTCTAAGCCCAATAATAATAATATTAATAATAATAAAGATATTTAAAATGACACGCCTCTGTGTGCCTTTTGATCATATCCTTAGACTCTGTAAATGGTCTCCATAACATTTTTGTGACATGACAAGCTGACCCAAACTCTCCTGCCAACAATAGTTGTGTATGATTGTCAGTGCCAAGGGAAAGAGAGAAAGATGGAGAAGGAGAAAGGGAAAGGGAGAGCATGCAGGAAGAACCAGAGGGGTATTGCACAAAACCAAGATAAGGGATTAAGCCGGGATATGTTGGTTATCCTGGCTGAATTTAGCCTCAAGTCGGTTGCAGGAAAGCAGCTCAAACTTAACCCGGCCAAGTTACTATGGTGATTTATTCTCTGCAGCTAGCCTGCTCCAGACCAGGCTAACAGCCAGGCTAAGATTAATCCTAGGGATTCACCTGTATTTCCACCATCAATCCTGTGTGGAATTAATGTGTTTTACAGCATGTCCATGGTCTTTCTAAGTATGTTGCATCATTTTAATTATCCTGTATTAAAATATTACATATAGTCATTTCTCATTTCATTTCAATCTGTTGGCTGTTTGTAATTGCAACAGTCTTTTTATATTGATTCAAGTGGTAGTATTATCACTCAGGCCAAGTGTTATATTGCTATGCTAGTGACGACTGCTTGTCAAATTGCCTCAGGTTTCATAAATATGTGTTTTATTGCAGTAATTGAAATTACAAAATACAGCTGATGAAGTTGCAAAGGTGTTTTCAATGAAATCTGTGACAAGGGCAATATAGTATATATATATATATATAGGTCCAACTCCCAGTCACCTGTTCTCTTCATAATGGCTTGCCCTTTTTTGGAGGATGTACTGGATGAGGAAGCCCTAATCCTCAGATACATACATGTATTGAGAGAACTTGAATTAAGATTTCACAGGACATACCAAGCCTGTGATTTCAATACAATGTACTAACCGGATCATCTTCTGGTAGCTCCAAAAGTGTAAGTGTGTTCCCAGACACTGCAAGGAAATCCAGTAGACAGTATAATATATTTATTTGATTGCGTTCCATGTGCAGTAGTACTGCAATATGTACCTTGTATGAAGCGGACAGTTTCTGTGGCTGGGACAGAGGCTGTTACTGTCCCTCCCTGGATCCCCTCCATCACTGGCCTCCCTTTATTTAAATGGAGTGCCAGCTCCTCCACTGGGGTCATATCCTGGCTTGGTGGGCCGCCCCCTGTGCCAGTTCTATGGGCTTTTTTTTTTTAACTGCTACAATCATACAGACATTCAACATGTCAGCAGACAACTAATCTATTCACCTCATTTGTTCACTGTTATGTACTTTAAAGTCACTTACCAGCCTGCAAAATGTTCTTATATTTAATTTTAACTTGCTGCCAGGTCCTTTTATGGCCAGACAAGTTTGTTCTTTATGAAGGATAGAAAGATAAACTAGATAAAAACGTAACATGAGAAAAATAGATTAAATGACACACACTGTGGATAACTGTTTGCACTTAATCATACTCTACATTTCCTAAGTAACATGCACCTCTGCTTGCCACTTTATAAGTGTACAACAGTTGATTAGTGGACTTGAAAAGTTACTCCTTTAATCCTTTAATTGTAGCCTAATTATGACAGTTCCAGTGGAGCACTGTTTATTAATTGTACAGTTTTGGACTACGTAAACCGGTCCGCTATTGTCTGCCAGGCTTTCTCGCGTTCTTTAAGTATGGCATTGGTATTGCCTTTTTTTCTTATGGTATTTTTCACCTCTTCATAGATCTCCATCGGGAGCTGTTGTTCAGCGGCCGTGAAGTATGAAGCGCAACTTTTATCCATGTTCTATTTAAGTATGCCGTGAACACGCACTTATCCCAACTGTCTTCACCTGGTTAAACATAGCCAGGCCTTTTCAGCCTGGCTCGGCAAACCGGTTAAACCAGGATGCGCCGAGCTGACTAAGCCGCGCTCGCTCAGTTATGCTGGATTTCATTATTCTAGTTTTCTGCAATACCCCTCAGGTGAAAAAACAACAACAATAAATTGACATATAGTCAATACTGGCAACTCATACTCCTATACTAACTTATTGGCATTAAGTAACCTTGCATTTACTTTTTGTCACATTATTTTACCCCACATTTTTTCATATTAAAGGAGGAGGAGAAGAACAGGGAGAGTCACAGACAGAGACAGAGGGAGTGCAACACCAAAGCCAAAGCAGCAGAGAAAGAAGAGAGCTGTTTAGATTTAGGGTATAAGAACACTGGTCCTAAACAGTTAAAGCTGGCTCAATACCCCCATACCCAGTTTGGCACAAAAAAGAGCCTTTCAAGAACAATGGTTTGGTCTGCTTCCCTTGTAGGGTATTTGGCAAAAAATGTCAGAAAGGATGCACTGGTTAATGATGGAGTTAATAATTGGCAAAAAACACTTAGCAAGTTTCAAAAACATGAAACAACACATAAGGTCACATAAGTACAGTGTGGTTTGTTGGAACAGCTACAAAGCAAGCCAGTCAAAGGGGAATGTTGTAGAGCAGATAGAGGCAGCAAGTGCCACTGAAATTAGTGGAAAAAAAGGAGTAAAGAATTTAAATGAATATCTTCTGGCAAATTTGAGCTATATTCATTACACAGCCAAAATGGCTTAAAAAATAACAGGATGGCAATAAATGTCCCCAGATGCCTTAATGATAAAGTTATTTTTCAATAGACATTTTTTTTTTAGTGTGAAAAAAGGATGGGTGGGGGCAGTAGGGCTCACCCTAGAATCACTGCGGTCAAGCCAGCCGACACATCGTGAACGACAGTCAAGCCAGCCGACTGAATTTTTTGCTGTACGTGATAATAGTAGCTTTACGGTAACAGTGACTCAGAACTGGTTTCAAAATAAGAGCATTTGTCGGGTACATAGCGAAAGACTGTCAACGAAAGCAAATACTGTCAAAGGAAATGTACGGACGTTGTGATATGTAATTTCATAATAAAAGCTCACATAATTGACAGTTGTAACCATAAGCCAATATATATTTTTTGTTGGAACTTCTAACAAGGCCATGTTTCCACACACTAATTTCACTTCAGGGTAAAAGTAGTACACCGCCTCATATTGCCACTCAGGAAGTTTCAAGTCATTCCAGTGTATAGTTTCAAATTAAAAGCCCGTCAAATTCTGAAAGGAATTAAAAAGGAAACGCCCTGTTATCAAATAATAATTCCACTTCAGGGTTGTAGTACACGACCCCCTAGTGTGACGTAGTAAGTATCAAGACATTCTGATGTATAGTTTCAAAATAAAAGCCCGTCAAAGTCTGAAATATGAGACATATTGCATATTGCATTGCATATTTTAATTTGAATCCAAAATCATATGCAATATGTCTCATATTTCAGACTTTGACGGGCTTTTATTTTGAAACTACACATCAGAATGTCTTGATACTTACTACGTCACACTAGGGGGTCGTGTACTACAACCCTGAAGTGGAATTATTATTTGATAACAGGGCGTTTCCTTTTTAATTCCTTTCAGAATTTGACGGGCTTTTAATTTGAAACTATACACTGGAATGACTTGAAACTTCCTGAGTGGCAATATGAGGCGGTGTACTACTTTTACCCTGAAGTGAAATTAGTGTGTGGAAACATGGCCTTGTTAGAAGTTCCAACAAAAAATATATATTGGCTTATGGTTACAACTGTCAATTATTTGAGCTTTTATTATGAAATTACATATCACAACGTCCGTACATTTCCTTTGACAGTATTTGCTTTCGTTGACAGTCTTTCGCTATGTACCCGACAAATGCTCTTATTTTGAAACCAGTTCTGAGTCACTGTTACCGTAAAGCTACTATTATCACGTACAGCAAAAAATTCAGTCGGCTGGCTTGACTGTCGTTCACGATGTGTCGGCTGGCTTGACCGCAGTCTAGAATCGCCCCTGCCTGGAGGACGGATCCAACGATGTGGATTATTTCCATTGGAGTAGGAGATGAATGTGGGCGGATGACGGAGGAAGCCGCGAATGGAAGTGTGTTTTAAAAGCTGCAGCAGTGTGATTCTGACTGAATACCTCGGGCATCATCTGTTTGCTGTCACCGTTGAGACTTTTCAAGAACTTTTTCTGAAGTGATCACAAGGTAGGAAGCTCTCTTTATCAACACTGTATTAACACTGTGATGTTTCATTTAAAGAAGTTTCTTCTTGACTTATTTTAATCTCATCTTTCAGGACACTTTGATCATGAATATCAACATCGTTATGCTTGATGGAAAGACCCACACCCTGAGGGTGAACCCGCAGGACACAGTGGGCTCTCTGAAAAAGCTCATCCAGGACAAACTGGGAATCCCCCCTCAGAAACAGAAGCTGATCTTCGTGAACGGACAGAAGACGCCCCTCAACGACGACTCCCAGTATATCAGCTCCTACGGTCTGCAGTCTGGCTCTCGGGTGTCTCTGCTGATCACACAGCCCCCCACCATGCAGGTATTCCTCAGGAACGAGAAGGGCCAAATAAGCACCTACGACATCAAACCGGACGAGACTGTGAGCGACTTCAAAACCAAGGTCCAGTACAGAGAGGGAGTCCAGGTGAGCCAGCAGAGGCTGCTCCACCAAAGCAGGGAGATGACGACTGGAAGACTTTCAGACTACAACGTCAAAGAGATGAGCACCATCGACCTGATGTTTCGTCTGAGGGGAGGCTGGGGACACTTCTGATTAAAATGTCAGCCAGTGAATCAACTGTACAGTTTTTAATGTAATGACGATCAAACCTTAAATGCTTTAATTGTTATTTATTAGAATCTGTATTTTTATGTGGAAATAATTCAATACATTCCTCAACATGTAGTGTGTGTTATATATAACATAACCTGTATAATAACCTAAATTCCTTATTTTTTAAATGATTTGTATTTTAATTTGGCAATGTTTTAATAATTCGATACATTCCAAAATGTGTAATATCATGTGTCATATATTAAAAACTTGTTTTGGCACTATAAATGTTACACACACACACACACACATTATGGCATGTTAACTTTTTATTTTCACAAATCATGTTTTAATTTGGTTAACCGGCACTTAAAAAAATAAAAATAAAGAAAAAAATAAACATGAATTTGCATGTGTCTTCACATTTCCTCTCACGTCATGTAGCTCAGAGGTGGAGCTGTACACTGTACAGACTACGACTACCAGTAACAAAAAGGCACTTTAGCGTCACAGATTTAAAATTGACATTATTCAAATATATAAAAGAGACTGTCGAGATTTTGGAAGTTCTCCATTTAAAAAAAAAAAAAAAAAAAGGTTTATTATGTTCTGTTATCACAGTCATGTATGTATTCAACTGTTTATAGCAGCATGTTATCATGGCTTAAACTCATTGTACAGGTTTTGTTAGGAGATAATCAAAAGTGCTATTGTATGTGAGGATTATTGTCCAGATTAGGAAGTGGTATACAGTAGTACAGGAAACAGTGAAATGTTAAAACTACTGTGAAGAAGCAGTTTTTTTTCCCCTCCTGAAGCTTCATTTCCTCACAGTTGCAAGGTAGGCGTACCAAAATAAGGCAATCATGTTGGCAAACAGCACTCGGAACTGAAACAGATGGAGACAGAGGAAGAAAATGTCATTGTTGTCAGTGTGTGACTCATCATCTGTTTGATGATGTCAGCGATATGTACACTACCTGAACTGGCACAAAGTTGATATTGATGAACTGGAACGGGGTCCAAACTTTCCAGTTCATCTTTAAAGCAGTCCAGTAACTTGCTTTCATCTTCTTTTCAAAGTCTCCCCATCCTTTAGCCTGAAAACAGATTCAAATGACCACATATTTGTGTTTGTTTTGCTCTTCACCCTTTGTCAATATATATATAAAACAACTTTATGACATGTGTTTAATACTGCAGACAGTGGACTAAATACTATGGTAAAGATCAAGGTTCAAACATTGAATGAGCGGCAGTAAATCATATTTAAAGCAGCAGCCCGCCACATCAAAAAAGTGTTACAAACTGGGTGCATGCAGTTTGAAATATATCAAGCAGGAGGGCCTAATTAAAAATGTCATCAAGTTGCATTATGGGAAGTGTAGGATCCTGCATTTTTTGACTAGACTAGCCTTCTAGTGTATGTTTGAGTACTTTTCCTATTCACCTTGTGTATACGTGCTGCTGTAACAAGCACATTTCCTCGGTGTGGATCAATGAAGACAACTGATAATTTATCAGCTGTATAATCAGAATAATACATAATAATATACATTTCATGTTAGGATAAGAGATATCATACTAGGGGCTGAAACATTCAGTGTATCTCAGCCTCTGCTACAGGAAACTTAACCATTCTTGTTTTTTAGTCTGTCTCTTCTCAATCCACCAACTTTATTCCAGTGCTACAGTGATCTCCAATGGTTAGGGAGGGAGAGTTTCTGAGACGACGCACCTCCAGGATGTTCATAACAAAGTAGAAAAGGAGCAGAAAGCCGGGGGCAAAAAACAGCCGATCCAGTAGCAGACGTTTGATTATACAGTACGGGTCTGTGGTCGGCATCCATACTTCCATCAGCTGGTAAAAGTAATGGCTCACCGGTCCAGTGATAAACAACCTGTAATAGACAAAAAGGCATAACATAACTACCAAAAGAATACATGGATGTAAGAGGGGAGATTTTAAAGATTTTAAAGTGACATTGTGTCACTTTTCTACCATAAATTTAAAGATTTCAAGATTATGTTGATGCAAAACTGATGGTGTCTCATTTACACTCTGCTTCCCGTTCACCTATTCTCGCACTGTGTAACTTTGTGCTCCGGGCTGGTAGTGCATAAAGCTTATGGCTAAGCCACACTAAGTCACACTCCACCAACTATTTCACTGATTAACGGGATCATATTTTATTGAGAATGTTTTTCCTTCTGATGTCCTCCGCCTGCTCTGCCTCAACTCTTGTTATTTAAGTCAGCTCACTTTAGTTCGCTGTACTGCTCAGACTGTGACCAGAGCCAGGTGTAGACGCCAGCTAATATTGTTATGGTTGTTGCTATGGTCATGGGGATGTGGGTCACGTGGTGGTGCATCAGCCAGGTAGTAAAATCAGCTGTTCACCAGGTGAATGAGTGTTTTTGAACTGAGAGGGTGAGGGGGGGGAAGTCATACTTTTGCTGACCGCATGATCTTGGAGGTAAACTGACTGATGATTTTATGGATTGTTGGACTATCACTGCTTGTGTTTTAACATTAATAAATATGCAAATCAGAACTCCAGCGATGTTTTATTGAACAGCCAGCGCGTCCGGCAAGTAAAGTTTTTCCCCTACTTAGCCTAATAGTCGCCCAAATACCGGGCAAGCAGGCAACATAACCGGGCTCAGCAGAGGATGGCAGAGGCGAAGAGACTGATACCGGGGGAAGCTAAGAAGATAAAAAGAAAGGTGACCGAGCAAGAGGTCGCTAGACGAGCGTGAATCTGGGACTGACTTTTAGTCGTTGGTGAGAGCTTGGTGAAATAAAAGGCTGAAAGACAGACGCTGAGCTCAGCTTCTTGCTGTTGGATTACTAAGTAATATTAGCTGGCTGCTATGCCGTGTGTTGTTGCACTTGCTCGATGTTTGGCTGTTAGCAGGGTTGTTTTTATCATAAATAATGTAATCATAACATCTGCACAGCTGTCCATAGTGGTATTGCACGCTGAAACTGGAGGCGTCAAATGGCAACAAATACTACTTTGTACACAAACATGAATAACAGAAATACTTGTTCTCCACAGGCGACACATGTCACAATGTCTGTCCGGTAAGTCTCACCCATAAATGGCATAGCGTGCAGCTCCAGCTGTGTCGATCTCGTTGACCACGGCTCCATTTTTAGACTTTTTTCTCGCCTCCAAAACCTGAGACAGAAGATTTCCTAAAGCTGAGAGGATGCCACTGGAAAACAAATCACGGCCACACAAACACAAGTCTGTCAATCAATATGCAACAGAGTTTCATATTGTACATGTCATGACACATCAGGGTCATTGTTGTTGTAATAGGGGAGGTTTTCAGGGCAGAAGCTGATTGGTTAAAGGCAGCAGAGTGCTGGCACAAAAGGGTCAGTCTGCAGTCAGAGCAAACAAAGACACACTTTGAAGTCAACAAGCAAATAAGAACTGCTAACAAATGCTGCTTTGGTTGCAATACAGCAACTTAACTCTCTCAGTGTTTCAGTGAGTCTTATTTCTGACTGCCAAGACTGACAGAAAACTATCACCACGAGGCTGAACGAGCTACAGACCTGGTTACAGACTTCGTCAGGATGGGGTACTTCTTCAGAAGAACCAGATACTGCTGTAGTAGACGGAACTGAATGGACGCATCCCGGACGGGCAGACTCTCCACAGGCATGGTGAGCAGCTGTTTCACTGTGCAAACATGACCAACACACAACAGACAGACAGGGCGAAGCTGAAAAAGGAAACTCGGGCGATGGCTTCCTCTCGACGTCAGTGCGTCACCGGTGGAGCCACGCCTCTCACGTCTATGTCAACAAAGATTTTTAATTTTTAATTAATTTTAATGCAGGGATGTCCAAAGTACGGCCCGGGGGGCAATCACGGCCAGATTTTCGACTTTCGGCCCGAAGCTTCATTTTTTAATTTTTTTTTTTTTTAACATTTTATTGTTTTTTAAACACAGACAATACAAAATACAGAAACAAGACCCCTCACCCCAACCCGTCAGACAGCACATGCTATACAGAGTTAGACCAAAAAAAAGGTGAAAATAGTCATAATGACCAAGACAATAATAATAATAATAATAATATAATAAGGGGAGGCCTTATTCCATTCAGAAAACTGTCTGCCCATCAATAGCAGATTTTTCAGATATATAATCTAGGAAGGGTGTCCAAACTTTTAAAAATAACTTGTCTTCACCCTTTACAACAGCTTGTAACCTTTCACGAAGGAGGATATTAAAGATCTCCCTGTACCAGAGAGTGACACTAGGTGGAAGAGTTTTGATCCAGTTTTGCAGTATGCACTTTCGAGCAACTAGAAGGAGTTTTTCAAAGAGCTTATAATGTGATGCAGTGAGATGTAAGGCCCTAGAGGGAAGGCCTAGGAGGTAAACTCCAGGGTCTTTCTTAATTTTTATTTTAAATAGAAGCTTCGTTTTTATAATATATTATTTATGGCCTGCTAGTATTGTCAGACACTGTATGGCTGGAAGATTTGGCTTTTTTGGTTGACATAATGAAGCATTTGAACCTTTAAGGACATAACTGCTGGTGTTATATATCTGTAGATGTGACACAAAATATGATTTTGTGAAAGAGAAGAGCAAGAGTGATACGTTTTAAACTTAAATGTTAAAAGACTTTGCATTACTCATAATAAGTCATGTTTAGAATTAACATGAGGTGAAGATTTGTATCAACTTCATGCAAGTTTAACATATTTCAAACAATTTATTCTTTGTTATGACTCCAGATGTGAAAGAAAGGAAGAACTGGTTTTTAGATTTGTTCACGCCTGATCGGCTTAGATTTGGTTACATTGTCATTTTTAAAAAGATGATAATTGTGACAATGAAAACAAAATTGTACAGAACAGTGCATTTGTATGTAACTTTTATTGGTAATTTTTTCATTTTTTAAATGTTAGTATAGGCCCCCGGGCATCTTCACATTGTCAAATCTGCCCCTCTTTAAAAAAAGTTTGGACACCTCTGTTTTAATGTTTTTAAAGTGTTTACACGTCAAACTATTATATATTATAACTACTATATCTTATTAATAAAATAAAGAAAATCCCTTTTTGGAGTTCAAATTGTACAAGGAGGTTAAGCCAGATTTTGTACCGTGGCAATTTTGGCTGCTCTGACAGTACAGGGGCCATCCTGTCCTTCAGAAGCAGATTCTTTAAGCAGCCGTGGTTGCCGCTAAAAAAACATGACTAAATTGGAAGTCTCCATTATTCTTATGTTTCAAGAGGCTCAATGAAATGTTTTCTATTGCTAGGATAGAACAGATTCACAAAACTACTTTCAGAAAATGTGGAAACTATTGCTTAATGGTCTGAATGTGTGTATTTGAAAAAAATTGAAACCAAAGTATTAAAAAAAAAAGGAACAAGGCAGTGTGGTGTCTTTTTTCAATCTCGCAAGCACATTTCCTGCTGCTCTATGGGTGTCTGATGTAGTGAGACATTAATATATACACCAACTTTCTAGAAACACTTTAATAAAAACCAAAATTTCAGTACAAAAAAGGTAGAAAAACAAATATTTACAACGTTAAACATGACAACTTGAAACCTCGGAGTACAGCACAAAACGTTAACTCTTTTATAAAGAAATCTCTGCACGTACTACAGCTAAAACAGGGAACTTAGAAAGCTTATGGGTGAGTTTTGGTCTGTAGTTGACAAGCACACATGTTAGAAACACTGACATGCATAACAACTTAAAGTTCCTTCCAGTTTATGGGAGACTTTCCAGATTTCTTGAGCAGCTCGTTGGCCTTTGAGAAATGTTTGCACCCGAAGAATCCTCGATGAGCAGACAGAGGAGAAGGATGCACGGCCTGCAGGACGTGGTGGCGTTTCTGCAAACCGAGAGAACATAAGTTTAGACACATGAACGTGATAAAAAGCTTTGTTTTAAAACAACAGTGTACACCCACCCTGTTAATAGCGGCTCCTTTCTTCTGTGCATATGATCCCCACAGCATGAAGACCAGGCCTTCCAGGTTGTTGCTGAGCCACTGCACCACAGCGTCAGTGAACGTCTCCCATCCTTTGTCTTTGTGGGAGTTGGCTTGATGCGCTCGGACGGTCAACACGGCGTTGAGCAACAACACACCTGATAAGTGAAGATCTGTTAATGACCAACAGCTCTCTAGATGTGTAAACATTCAACTGATTGTTAAAAGCTTGTTAAAATATACCTTGCTTGGCCCATCCAGTCAGATCTCCGTGTCTGGGATGCTTAAAGCCTTCGATGTCCGAGACCAGTTCTTTATACATGTTCTCCAAACTGGAAATGAAAAGGAGAAGTTAAAAAACTGACTGGTTCACAGGCAAAAGTTTAAAAAGTAGTGAAAGACACTGAAAAGGTTTTCACCTGGGTGGAGGACGCTCTGGTCTTTTGACACTAAAGCACAATCCATGGGCTTGGTTAGGACCATGATATGGATCCTGGCCGAGAATCACCACTTTGACCTGCAATCAGAGACAGAACGATTCAGTTCAGCACGAATAGACACCGGTAGAAGAAACATCACTCTCACTCTCACACACACACACACACACACACACACGTAAAGTATGTTGTGTTTTTGGACGCTTCTGGGAAAAATATAGGCCCTCCAGTTTACTCACGTGATTTTGATATGTGAATTCTGTGGCTTCATAGCTTCCCACAGTGTTGTTGTAGGTAGTGTCTTCGGAAACTTTTTCAAGGGAAATAATTGATGAATTTATATGTGGAAAAGTCACCACGACCTGGCCAGACACTATGGTGCACTACCTGCCAGAAAACAGCCTCAGCCTCCAGCAGTAACATGGAGCTTCAAGTCAGACAGGATCTTACATCTAACTCTGTTGATCCACTTTGCTTGTATGCTTGTTTCCATGGCTGTAACATGTGCTGTGTTTGCTTCAAATTTGTTTCCTATCTGGCAACCCGGAGCATCAAAACCATCAGACACAAACCAAAGGAAACCTCTTCGTGTCTCTATTGTGTAGCGTAAATTGTGAGTCAGACTCAGACATGAACATGAAATAAACACAATGGAACAGTCTCAGTTTCAGAGACATTTCAGGCTGACTGTGGAGGGTTTACCCAATGTGAGCGTCTGATTGGGTCAGGCTCAGCTTTACCACTGGAGGTCTACTGCTTGGCTAAGTCTTGGTCTACGATCCCCGCCTAGTCAGAACTGAAGAAGCCTCTTGGATGAGAGGTCAAACGTCTTCACGGATCTACGACCAAGTCCATCTGCCTCATATTTAATCCTTCTTGAAGAAAGATGACCTGGGCGACCTGAGGACCTTCAGACTTTTGTCTTATTTGGGTTCAACGCCCCAAATCCTGGGTGCTATATTTGTTATAAAAAGTGCTGATAATGTGACTCCAAATAAAGGAAATGATGTAAAACTTACATCTCGGATGTTACACATCTGTGTCCAGGTGAAGACCTGTTCAGCAGGTGGGTACACAGTGTGGCGTTTCCTCTCTTCAGAGACAAAGTTCATCAACTGTGGCAAAGAGATGAAGTCATTTAAACTGTTTATAACAACAGAGACACCACGTGTATGTATATGTGTGTGTGTGTGATCTCACTTGTTTAAAATAGGGCTTTCCAAACTCAGCCGACAGCCCGTGTCTCCAACTTTCCCCAAACCCTGGAGGTGTTTGTGCGGAAGCCAGTTTCTCCAGCGCTGCCCTCTTGTTGCGGGCGATCTTGTCGAGTTGCTCCGGGGACAGAGGGGTAGGAGACGGGCTGGACGGCTCCGCCACCACCGCTGCTGCTGCGGACTTCTGCTTCTTCTGCAGGATTTTAGTGTATTTAGCAAAACACAGAGCTGGTAAGAGGCGTGGAGCTGGACATGAAGGCGGCTTCAGAAACCGTCGACAGTGCAGTGCAAACATTGTCGTGCTATGTTAGCTGTGAGCACGACTTTCAACAACAATCACAAACACAGCGGTGATTGTGAACGCAGCTTGGATTACGCTGGACGTGGCGCGGGAAACTACAAATCCTTCACAGTTTGAAATACTGCTACAAATACACTGTAAGTGATGTTTAAATGTTAGTTAGAAACTAACTAACATTAGAAACTAAACATTTATCTAATATTAGATGTTAAAGTGACTCACCGGGTCTTTTGCATCCTCCTCGGCTTCATTTAAATCCGTACAAACTCTCTTTTTCGACACAGGCGTGAAAAACGAGTTAATAGTTTTCTGTCCAATCATTTTGTTGAGCTGCAAGCTGCTGCAAACTTAATTAACTTCACCTATCAGTTAAAACAAACCGGGAGCTCCTCCGACAGCCAGAACTCTCACACCGGGATCAAAGTATTGGCGCCAAATCGGTGACGAAAGCAGAGTTATGTTAATGAGCTGAGGGGTTGTTCAAGACAAACTACTGCTGGGTGTTCGCTACAGTTTGTGGTAGGTGGGTAAAGCGCCTAGCATTCATCTGAAAGAAACATGTTTTGTCCTTTTTTTTGGTATTTACATGATATTTTATTGTTTTAAAGACATATTGTGGGAAATCTTTGTTGTCGTTTACACCTTTTGTAGAGCCAAAATTCTCAAAAATGAAAGGTCCAGTGTGTAGGATTTAGAATCAGAGACAGGTTTATTGCCAAGTAGGTTTAAAATACAAGGAATTTGTCTTTGTGTTTTGGTGCATAACAAACATTAAAGGTCCAGTGTGTAGGATTTAGTGTCAACCAAATGAATACTCTCCCACGCCTCACCCTCTCCTTCTAAGCATATAGAAAAATCTCTGGCTGAGAAATTTACATTAAAACAAAAGGTCATGTCTAGAGCCAGACAAACAACAAACATGAACAGATTCACTGCATATGGATGTTTACTGTTTGAGAAAATTTGAAACTAAAGTATTAAAAAAAATGTAACAAGGCAGTGTGGTGTCTTTTTTCAATCTCTCAAGCAGTTCTACTTCCACAGCACATTTCCTGCTGCTCTATGGTTGTCTGATGTAGTGAGACATTAATATACAACATCAACTTTCTAGAAAAATAAAATAAAAACCAACATTTCAACATTTCAACATTGAACATGACAACTTGAAAACTCAGTGTACAAGACAAAGCTAACTAACACTTTTATAAAGAAATCTCTGCACGTACTGCTGCTAAAACAGGGAACTTAGAAAGCTTATGGGTGAGTGAACACTGACATGCATAACAACTTAAAGTTCCTTCCAGGCTATTGGAGACTTTCCAGATTTCTTGAGCAGCTCGTTGGCCTTTGAGAAATGTTTGCACCCGAAGAATCCTCGATGAGCAGACAGAGGAGAAGGATGCACTGCCCGCAGGATGTGGTGGCGTTTCTGCAAACCGAGAGAACATAAGTTTAGATACGTGAACGTGATAAAAAGCTTTGTTTTAAAACAACAGTGTACACCCACCTTGTTAATACCGGCTCCTTTCTTCTGTGCATATGATCCCCACAGCATGAAGACCAGGCCTTCCAGGTTGTTGTTCAGCCACTGCACCACAGCGTCAGTGAACGTCTCCCAGCCTTTGCCTTTGTGGGAGTTGGCTTGATGCTCTCGGACGGTCAACACGGCGTTGAGCAACAACACACCTGATAAGTGAAGATCTGTTAATGACCAACAGCTCTCTAGATGTGTATACATTCAACTGATAGCTTGTTAAAATATACCTTGTTGGGCCCATCCAGTCAGATCTCCGTGTTCGGGATGCATAAAGCCTTCGATGTCCGAGACTAGTTCTTTGTACATGTTCCCCAAACTGGAAATGAAAAGGAGAAGTTAAAAAACTGACTGGTTCACAGGCAAAAGTTTAAAAAGTAGTGAAAGACACTGAAAAGGTTTTAACCTGGGTGGAGGACGCTCTGGTCTTTTGACACTAAAGCACAATCCATGGGCTTGGTTAGGACCATGATATGGATCCTGGCCGAGAATCACCACTTTGACCTGCAATTAGAGACAGAATGAATGCCAAACTAAAGGACACTGGAGAATACATATAACTTCTATTTTACAGGTATATGCACAGGGCTAATATTTCATGTTAACTCCATGAGACCTCCTCAGCTCCTGCTGGGTTGTGCCAGTTTATTGTTGGTTTAGCACGAGAGAAGCTAAAATAAGTTAGTTACTGTGACATACGAGTATGTTAAAGTACTTCACATCACTGTCATCAAACAGAGCCCAAACACAAACTTAACTGACCCACTTACACAAAATATTAAAGAAACAATATGTAACTATGTGTAACACTGACATCTAATGGTTAAAAACGGGCACTGCAGTCCAAAACAAAAACAAAAAAAGTATCCTGCCAAGATTCGAAGTTCATGTGTGTTTCCAGATTGAAGACGATTCAGTTCAGCATGAATAGACACCAGTAGAAGAAACATCACTCTCACACACACACACGAGCAGGTATTTCTGGCTGTCAAGAAGGGTGTGTCTGTTTGTGTTGGACGTAACCGCTGTGAAACAATCAGGGAATAACTATTAACTTTATTATAACGTGCATATTATAACTTTATTTTGCTGATTAACCGGTTTTATCGATAGCGGTGCTCGCTCACTCTCGTTCACTGTATGTCTTCCAACCACTGCTCGCTTTCACCTTCTCTCCCTCTCTCAAACCATCGGACACAAACCAAAGGAAACCTTTTCGTGTCTTTATTTTGCAGCGTAAATTGCGAGTCACACTCAGATTCAGAAGCTGGGTACATGAAATAAACACAATAGAACACAACAGGTAGAGTATCAGAAGCTGGATGACCTGGACGACTGAGGACCTTCACAAACTTCTTGTAAAAATATATATCTCCTCTAAATGCCCTGCTTCTGTTTAACTTTTTGTAATTCCCATTTGTCTTATTTGTGTTAAACGACCCAAATCCTGGGTGTTATATTTGTTATAAAAGTGCTGATAATGTGACTCCAAATAAAGGAAATGATGTAAAACTTACATCTCTGATGTTACACATCTGTGTCCAGGTGAAGACTTGTTCAGCAGGTGGGTACACAGTGTGGCGTTTCCTTTCTTCAGAGACAAACTTCATCAGCTGTGGCAAAGAGATGAGGTCATTTAAACAGACATGTATATGTGTGTGTGTGTGTGTGTGTGTGTGTGTGTGTGTGTGTTATCTCACTTGTTTAAAATAGGGCTCTCCAAACTCAGCCGACAGCTCGCGTTCCCAACTTTCCCCAAACCCTGGAGGTGTCCTCCTGTTGCGGGCCATCATGCGAGTTGCTCCGGGGACAGAAGGGCAGGAGACGGGCTGGACGGCTCCGCCACCACCACCGCCGCTGCTGCTGCTGCTGCGGACTTCTGCTTCTTCTGCAGGATTTTAGTGTATTCAGCAAAACACAGAGCTGGTAAGAGGCGTGGAGCTGGACATGAAGGCGGCTTCAGAAATGACAGTGCAGTGCAGCACGACTTTCAACAACAAAAACAAACACAGCGGTGATTGTGAACGCAGCTTGGATTACGCTGGACGTGGCGCTGGAAACTACAAATCCTTCACAGTTTGAAATACTGCTACAAATACACTGTAAGTGGTGTTTAAATGTTGGTTTTAACATTAGAAACTAAACATTTATCTAATATTAGATGTTAAAGTGACTCACCGGGTCTTTTGCATCCTCCTCGGCTCCATTTAAATCCGTACAAACTCTCTTTTTCGACACAGGCGTGAAAAACGAGTTAATAGTTTTCTGTCCAATCATTTTGTTGAGCTGCAAGCTGCTGCAAACTTAATTAACTTCACCTATCAGGAAAAACAAGCCGGGAGCTCCTCCGACAGCCAAAACTCTTCTTCTTCTTCTTCTTTTAGATTTGATTGGCGGCTGGCATCCAACTTATAGGTGCATTGCCGCCACCAACCGGACTGGAGTGTGGCACATTAGATGACAGAGAAAAAACCCCCAAAACAAACAAACAAAACCAAAATAAAACCAAACTATATACATCTATATACTTATATATTAAATCCTATCCATTAACCCTGTCTCCCTCAAGTACTTATTCACATACCTCCTAATGTTTCCTGATCCTTGCAACATGCTCCCTACCATGAAGCTCACTTTTTCCCCTTTGCAGTGCCGCTTTTAGTTCTCTCCTCTCTCTCTCATACCCCTTGCAATCCATAAGAACATGCTGCACAGATTCAGGATGACCACACAATCTACATCTACCAGTGGGATGTTTTCCAATTCTGTATAACGTGCCATTAAGCTCTGTATGCCCCCTTTAATGATTGTTTTCCCTTCTGCGTTCCCTAGTGGGATATCGTACACTGTTTGTGATCTGAGTGCTTTTTTTGCGAGTATGTCTGCATCCTCGTTGCCCTCAACCCCTGCATGAGCGGGAACCCACAGAAAACAGACCGTCCTCCCTCTGTTATGAAGGCCGTATAGCCTTTGATGGATCTCCATGATTAGATCTTGCCTACATGACTTCATGACGTCTTAATACTACTGAGTGCTGCCCAGCTGTCTGATGCAATGAGTGCATTGGCCCTGTTGTCTCCCCCTAACCATTTCAGTGTGAGCGTGATAGCCAGGAGTTCAACTATGTACACTGATGCATGATCTGTTGTTCTCTTCTGAATTGCCACTTTGAACTCTGGAATGTAAACCGCAGCTCCGGTGGGCCCATTTTCTGGCTCTTTTGATCCATCTGTAAATATTACTACCCTATTTGCATAATTCTGTTCAATATACTTTTGCACTATGACTCCAGTAACTCCCTGCTTTGTCTTGTTTTTGAGCTTCTGCTGAATATTAAAATCTACTGACGGCATCTGGAACAACCAGGGATGAATTTCTGGTAGAGGAACATTCGATATATACTACACGTCACATAAACCAATACTTTCAGCTTTTACATTTTCAACCCAGCCTAAGCTCCGAAAGTTTGACTTGTCATGCTCTGAGCAGTCCTCTAGTATGGCCTTTGCTGGATGAGACCTTTTATGACCCTGCAGATACACCCAGTATGCCAACATGAGCTCCGTTTCTACTCAGTTCTTTAAATAGTCCCCAATTAGCTTTATCAATTTTCCATCTTGGCAATCTCATGTCTTCCTCCCTGTTGCAACTCTACTCCAATCTTAATAATGATTGGATAGTGGTCACTACCCATTAATGCTTCATTAATCACCTCCCAAGTAGTGATGCCTGCTATTTCATTTGATGTCATCGTTAAATCAATCACACTCTCCTTCTTTTGCACACAGTCATACCTCGTTCCCCTCCCGTCATTCATACATACTAATCCTTTATCTTCTATAAATTCTTCTACTATTGAGCCATTTGCATCAGTTCTCTCACTCCCCCATAAAGTGCTATGTGCATTAAAATCTCCGCACCACACTACTTTCCCCTGCACTTCCCCCAACACCATATTCAATACATCTACACTTAATTTGTTGCATGGATTGTAGTAATTCATTATTGCTAACTCATATTTGCCTGTCCAAATCTTTATTGTTATGGACTCACATTCTCCTCCTAATTGAACAGTACTGAACCTTATTCCATTTCTAACAAAACTGGCCACCCCACCACCTTTCCCCATCTACCTGTCATTCCTTATAGCCGTGTATCCTTGTATTATGAAATCCCACTGCGCTCTCAGCCATGTTTCTTGAATACAAATTATACTGGGTTTATCCTGCAGACCTGAAACAAACTTCTTAAACTCCTGCCCATTAGCTACAAGACTTCTTGCATTCCACTGCAGTATACTTATGACCATGATGATCCACCACCCCATAGAGATGATTGTGACGGTATCTGCGAACTGGGTAAGCCTCCTTTGAACATGCCCTCAACTCCCAGATACTTCTCTGCTGCTTTCACTATTATTTTTTCTGTTTTCTTGTCTGTTTGCGCAGTACAATTAATTATTAATATTAATAAATACATCAACCATGAACAGTATAAACTGCCTCTTCTCCACAATCAGCATGTCCTCTTTGATTATTCCTCTACATCCCTCACATGCTCTCATTTCATGCCTGTCTGCCACCTTAACACTACTGCCATTTGGCTATATCCCCACCTTTCTGACCCCAAGTGATGCTTTCACTCGCTGCACCTCTTTTGCTCTCTTACTGACGGCACACCCTCTATATGCGGAAGTATGCTCCCCTCCGCAGTTGCAGCACTTGAGTTTAGCTCCTCTTTCACATTTCCCGTATTCATGCTCCCCTGCACACCTCCCACACCTTTGTTTACCCTTACACACTGCCGCTACATGCCCATATTTCTGACACTTGAAGCACCTCAGCGGCGGAGGAACATAGAGCCTGACATTATAGCTCATATATCCGATAAACACTTTATAAGGGATTCGGTCCTCATCAAACGTCACCAACACCGACAGACTGTCACATTTCTGGCCCTCACGAGTAGTTTTCAGGCGTCTGACTTCCCTCACTCTTGCACCTTTCACATTTTCTTTGATCTGTTCAGTGGACATACTAAGGGGAATCCCCAAAATCACTCCTCGAGTGACACCCCCACCCTTAGCTATCGTTGCTTTAACTTTCTTCCCCTCGATCTTATTCAGTTTAATCGCTTTCTCTAATTGTGCACCATCCTTGCAGAGAATCAACAGTGCTCCACTGCGCAGAACTTTCGCACTTTTTATCTTTCCTACCAGTCTGTTTATCCCCTTGGTAAGTAGAACCGGGTTCCACTCACCTTCTTGTTCCACTCTAATGATCACCTTATACTCTTCCTCATCCCCTCTCGCTTGCTCCTTATCTATTTCTTTTGACATTGAACTCCTTCCTCTCTGCGCCACTTTCTGGCGTTTTCTCCTGGCTTTCCCCATTTTCACTTCACGCCAACTTTCACTCCACCCGCCGCCACCTAGCTCCATTCCTAACTCATTTCCTGATCCCTCACTTCCTTCTGCCAGTGCCCCATGCGACAGCCAAAACTCTCACACCGGGATCAAAGTATTGGCGCCAAATCAGTGACGAAAGCAGAGTTATGTTAATGAGCTGAGGGGTTGTTCAAGAGAAAGTGCTGCTGGGTGTTCAGTACAGTTTGTGGTAGGTAGGTAAAGCGCCTAGCATTCATCTGAAAGAAACATGTTTTCTCATCATTTTTTGGTATGTACATGATATTTTATTGTTTTAAAGACATATTGTGGGAATCTTTGTTGTTGTTTACAATGTTGTGTAGTGCTAAAACTATTCAACTAGTCTATTTAAAGGTCCTGTGTGTAGGATTTAGAATCAGAGTCAGGTTTGTTGCCAAGTAGGGTTAAAATACAAGGAATCTGTCTTGGTGTTTTGGTGCATAACAAACGGTGAAGTTGCAGTTTGCAACCAAATGAATACTCTCCCACGTCTCACCCTCTCCTTCTAATCGTATAGAAAAATCTCTGGCTGAGAAATTTACATTAAAAGCAAAAGGTCATGTCTAGAGCCAGACAAACGGCAAACATGAACACCAGCACACTGTATACAGTATATATCAAAGAAGCCACAGCAACTACATTGAACTTATGCATGAAAACTACCAATCTGTAAATGGAGAATCGAGAACCTCAAAAAATCAGAGCAAGCTCTAGTTACTGGATATATTTAAGTACTTCTATAACCAAACCACACATCCTGTTGTACTAATGGCCTATATGTGTCACTGTACATAACAGTAATTGCAGTTACCTTATGTATGTAGCTGTAGTTGGCTGAGGTGAACTCCCTGGGTCAGTCTGACTATGAACCTAGACGTCTCTGGTCACTTTGATTCAGTTGGATACTCTAAACTCACCTCAATGTGCTCATGTGTGATAGATAGATGGTTTTAGAGGGTGCTGCAGCCCCCTCAGCACCTCCATCCACGCTTAAATGTGAGAATTTGCTGCTTTTCTTTGTCTTATATTTGATAGTTAATTAGTAATAGTTAACAGATTCTTTGATAATGAAAATAGTTGCAGCCTTTAATTAAAATGTCTTGACTTAAATAAAGCAAATTTTAACTCAGAAGATTGAAACATTCCTCTCGTTCCTCGTTCCTCTTTGCATCATCCAGGTCTGAAAAAATCAAGACAACAGACAACAGGTGACTGCGATGGAAAAGTTTGTGAATCGGGGACAGAATAAACGCTCCTGCACCAATGATTCAAGAAGTCCACAGAAGAGGATGAAACTGGAGAGTGATGAGAGGATAAAGGAGGAGGAAGAGGAGGAGGAGGAAGATGCCACCTTAGCAGAGTTCTCACATCCTGTTCCTTGGCAAAAAATAGAGGCAGAGGGCCTCGACTGTGATTACGCTCTTCTGTTCTCCAAAGAGGAAGCACACCACCTTTTTAAACAGCTGGAGGAGGAGGTGGTGTACTCAACAGGTACAACATCAAACATTTTTCTCTGAAGTTATTACCTGAGGTTTCTGTTTAGTTGAACAATTGTGGCTGTTTTTGTTCCAGGAGAGGAAGCAAAGGTGCAGGTGTTTGGAAAGGTGTACAATATACCGAGAAAGCAGGCCACATACGGAGATGCAGGTCTAACCTACACTTACTCTGGGGTGACACGTTTGGCCTCCCCGTGGACTCCAACTTTGGAATATATCCGGGATGCCGTCACAAAGACAACTGGACACACATTTAACTTTGTTCTGATCAACAGGTGAGAGATCAGTTATAAAAGTCACAGTCTGATATTTGTCCTCCCTGCTGAGAGTCTTCTTCTCTCCACCAGGTACAAAGATGGGCAGGATCACATCGGCGAGCATCGTGATGATGAGAGGGAGCTGGACCCCCTTTGTCCCATTGCCTCCGTCTCTCTTGGAGCGGCACGTGACTTTCATCTTCCGGCACAGAGACGCTCGAGGCAAACAGACTCGCCGACAGATTGAACCCGTGAAGCTGGAGCTCGCTCATGGGAGCCTGCTCCTCATGAACTCACCGACCAATACCTTCTGGTACCACAGCCTCCCTGTTCGCAAGAAGATTACCCGGCCTCGTATAAACCTCACCTTTAGACGCATCCTAGTGGACAGAAAGAAATGATGGATTGTCAGTGGGCCCGAGAATCATCTGACTAAGAGGCTGAATGGAGGACAAGCCCCTTACTGTACATGATCACGTGGACAAATATGACAAATCTAAAATGTTTTTTGGGTGTGTCTGGTGAGTCTTACAGCACAAGGTGAAACAAGTAACAACTGGCACATTTTACAATTAAAATGACCCAAACTTCTGACCGACTTACATTCAAACTACAATCTCAGCTACTTTCATCAAGTTTTACACAGCAGCTGGCAAAGTTCCTGTAGAAAGGAGCAATAAAATCATCATCAAACAATTCAATGAAAGAAATTACAGGTTCTCATTGTACTGTACATCTAGCTTACTTGTGTTGCAATGTTCAGGTTCTTTACGGAACATTGTGTGCTGATTTTAGGCCTTTAACAAATATTATATTGGAAGGAGAGTCGTGTGATGTTCCAAGGATGCACAAACATACAAAACAATCAATATACTGTGTTTGGTCAGGCTGGGTTTAGAATATATCTGAGGGCGTTATTAATCTGTCCTCGGCTGTTGCCAGTTATCTGTAAAGTTCTTGCAAACTTCATCTAATTAAAGATTATTTTGTCTGTCTTTGGATTTGAGATAGAGGATTGTTTACCCCTTAAATTATGTATTGTATTTATGTTTCTGAAACATGTGCTGCTTCTATCTTTAGAAAACATTTTGTAGAGATTCAGTGTTTTGGACACTAAGTGGATGCTCTTCTACTCGTACAGAATCTCAAATATCAAATAATTATCTTGCTCTAAATAAATAAATAAAACTCTAAAGTGTTTTTTTTTTGTTTTTTTTAATACCTGAAAACAATCACCTTTACAGATTGCACACAAATACACACAATCTCACATGAATATACATTAGTGCAAATCGCAAAAAACATTAACAAGTTTTGCACCAGAACAAATTTCTCAAGGTGACTTAGTCGGACTTTAGTTGGACCAAATTGGCAGTTTTTTCAGTTATGCAGAATTAGAAAATATTCAGGATAACTTTCCCCTCGAAAAAACTGCTGTCATATTGTGGTTTATTAACCGAGAGCAGATCATTTTTAATCTCTTGAACTGTTACACATCAGCAGCATGCCGAATGGCTCCGATGCATCAAACTGTACGTTCACATTAGTCGATGTGTTAAAAGACAACATGGCACTTAAGTCTCAATTGTGCAGTTCTGCAAATCATGTAAGGGTTACTGGAAACATAGAAAAATATCAAATTCGACTGCTTATTTCAATTCAAACACAGTCCACGTGCACTGCTGGGAATGATTAGGCAAATTAGACGATAAGAACCAGAGTTAAGGAAAATTCTACCTATTTGACTCATAAGTAACAGCTCCATGAATTACTAATCAGCTACTTCTGTCTGTGTCTGTAACGTACAGGCAGAGGACAAAATAACAGGAACACCTTCGAGTATACTACATTCAAATTGAACACTACAGCGCTGTTAAAAATGCCACAGACTTCAGTAAAAATGCTTCACATATGAACAATGATTTGTCTTTCATCTTGAGTGCACTATATCGTCAGGTGTTCCTGTTTTGTTGGAAGTCCGAAAGAAGCCAAAATGTTACATGACAGAAATTGTTACACGTGTCAAAGAAAAGTAGTTTAAGATGTTTGACTAAAAATCCTGCAGGTCCTTAATCTTTGGGATTGAGAGCCTCCTACACGACGTCCTTCAAAACGTTGCTGTGATCCAGGATGCCATGTTTTCTCTACAATATCTCTCTGGTCTCATTGTCACAAAGTCATTAATCCACCTGTTGGTAACCAAGTTGTAACTGGCACATACAGCTGTCTGACAAGAAAAAGGCAGAAGTCAATCAGGCTTGTGAGGCTGTAAGCTTCTGGTTACTCCTCTGACGAGCGTAGACTGAAGTTCGGTCTTCGGACTCTCTCGTAGAACAGCATGTAAGCGTTGGAAGACAGCACCTCGTGCAGGCTGGCTTTTCGTACTGAGTCGTCTGACACCCAAAGCCACTGAGAGCTGAAGAGTGAAGAGCTGCGGGTCGAGGAAGGGCTGCGGCGGTACGTGACGAAATGTCCTGAGTGCATGTCACCGTGATGAACCAGCACAGCCGTGAGCTGGAAAAGGTACTCTGTAGAACTGAGAGGAAAGATACTGTGATCAAAAGACGGCAGCAGAAAAACTTCTGTCAGTCTTTCATGGGTGTTTAACTGGATTGAGATCTGGTGATTGTGAAGGCCACAGCTTATAATCAAGAGTCAATCATAGTGAAATGTCACTCCTCGTGCCCTGTATGCAACCGTCTGTTCTTTAACAGATAGACGTTAAGCCAGCCATGCTCTGAAAATCACTGAATATCTTGATATGCATGCATTCTTTGTATTTCTGCGCCCTGATATGAAGTTTACCTGAAGTCATACGTGAGGCCGAGCTGTGGGTTCACACCAGGAGAGTGAAGAAACACAGACGAACAGGTTCCATTGGAAAAAGGTTTGTTGTTGTTGTTACGATGCTCTGCTTCTGGAAAACACAATACAACAAATATATGTTGACAAAAAACAAACTGAAGATGATGCATGATATTAAGGAGGTGAAAACTCAAACATACCGGTGCCGTTAGCTGTCGGCTTTTCCGTGGAATCTTCTGAATTTTCTGTCCTGATTGGAGTCGGTGCACATTTGACCCGCTGACCTCTCAGTGTGGAAGCATTGTGTTTGTATCGGTCCATCGATAGATACTCTGTGAACTGCACGTGCTCTTGTCTTTTGATGGGGGTTCCTTCATTGGACCACGTCAGTCTTTGTAAATGGATGCAGAGGCACTGAGGGAGCTGGCAGAGAGAGGAAAACGTTAGAGAAGACTGAAACAGTTCGTACAATTTTAGAATATCTTAAGCTGTGTACAGATTTTCTATATCTCTCTGATGATGTTGAGCTACAGTTACCTTTCCCAGTTTTAGCTGTTTAACAAATGTTGTCCTCTGACTTTCCAGAACTGGCCCGTTTACTGTGGTCACCTGTTGAAGCTGAAACAAAATCAGCATTTGTTTATAACAAAGAAACATCAATCATCTGAATGCAAATGAAAAGAGTTTCCAATCTATGGTTTGTTTTTGAAAACATGATTACCAGACTTTGTAAAGTGATTCTGTCGTGGATGTACCTTGGTGCAGTTTTCACACTCCACTTCTTTGATGGTTTCTGAAGAGATGAAATGCTGAAGACACTGATCTAGAGACATAGGTCGACCCTGAGGACAAACGCAGATCAAACGTTGACAAACAGAACAACATAAAGGTAGATTAAGTTGTGATACTATAATAACTTTTCATGTGCTTTGCTTGCTTGCTTGCTTACCCACTGAGGTAAAGGAATGGACAGGGAGAGGCTCTCAAATGAGTCATACCGCACTGGACTCTAAATAAAAGAAAGCAGACGCATAAATCACTTTGACAAAGTAATAACACACAAACTAATTTGCTATCCGCTTCCTGGAAAAAGACAAACAGACTCACTTGTTGTTCGCAGCGCTTGCAGGACATGTTGCTTGTTAGACGACCGTGGAAAGGATGCTGAAACTTCCAAGGACTTGGTATGGGATGAAGAGGGGCTGCAAAACGTAAAACAAATACAGATTAAATACTGTATATGGTTTGATATTCAAGACTCCGTAATTTCTGTCTCCTTACCTCGACTCCTACAGGTCATAGTTGTCTCATCTTGATCAGGCAGGCTCTGGTATAAAACAAACATATGCACAGATCTGAACACATTTGAAGAGGGAGGGTGTTCAAAACCTTTCCTCCACACTCCACATGTTCCAAGGTGCTGAAGAGATATTTGTGTACAGTTGCCGGGGAGATAATAACTCACCTCGAGAGACTGCATGTCAAACAAGTGAGTGACTTTGGGTTGATGGTCCCGCTCCTCCTCCAGAGAAGATGTGAGGACATGAAAAAGTTCATGTGCATCCTGAGAGGGGATAAACCAACACAATCAGACGACTGTTAAGCCTTCAATAAAACAATGTAAGGTACATTATACAGAGAAATCTAAAAAAATATAACTCAAAAGTATGAGTGACTAACCTGCTCTTCAAATGAACTGATGTGCCACCGGTACAGTCTGAGAACATCCAGAAGGGATCCGGCATCGAGTACGTCTTCCTCCCCAGGCTCATCACTGGACAGAGCTGTCAGTGCAGAAACATCCATGTCAAAAACATGAAGGAACAGTGCTGGTCTTTTACGTTCTAGTGACTTGTATCACAGACTTGTTTTATACCTTTGAGAAGCTGAAGCAGTGTCCTGGACAGCTGGTTGTCTTTACATGACTGGACCGTGGGCGAACCTGAAAACTTCTCCAGCCACCCGATGAAGGACGGACATGCTGCCAAACCCTGAAGCAAAGAGTTCAGGAAGCACGTGTTGCCTAAGTTCAACAGACCGGGAACCATACCTAAAAGAAAACACAAGTTACTGTAAGTTACTGCTTTACAATCATTACCCTACGTATAATGTGTGTACAGCACTGCCACAATGATTCTCACCTCTCTTCCTCTTCTTTCTCTCTGTGATTGGTCCCCACAAAACGTAAACTCCGGCTGCAAACGCAGCAGCTATCCCGCCAATAAGACCCCAGTTTTTGATCATTTTGTTTCTGAAAAGACAATAATGTTATTTTAATGATGCTCAAAGTGAGATGTGAGTTTGGATGGAGGGGAGTAAACGAGAAAAGACAGGAGACAACAACAGAAGAGGCAGGAAGGCATGAGGATAATGCTTTCATACATCACTTCTGTTGATGACGTTGATCTCTATCTGAGCACTATAACTGAAAATAAGTTGACTGACATGATACACAATATGGCGAGTGGACACCCCTCCACAAACAAACATTTAGAATTGAGAACGGGTCGTGAAGAGCTCAGCAACTTTAAACGTAGCACTGTAATATGAGACCACAACTCGGTGTGTGAAATTTCTGCCCTTCTAGATCTGCACCGGTCAGCATTAATGTTATTATGAAGTGGGAAGTGTCCAGGAGCAACAACAGCTCCGCCACAAAGTGATAGACCACGCAAACTTACAAAATAGAGCCAACGAGTGCAGAAGCACGTAGCGGGAAAGAGTTTCAAACTGCCTCTGAAAGCAACATCAGTACACAAACTGGGAGCTTCATGAAATGAGTTTCCATGGCTGAGCATCACCACATGCAATGCCAAGCACGCCGCAAATGGAGTCTGGAGCAGAAGAAACCTGTTCTTTGGACATTTTCACTATCTGGCAGTGGATTTGGTGGATGCTCGGAGAACACTACCTACCGGAGTGCATAACACCGGTTGTCAAGTTTGGTGGAGGAAGGATAGGGGTCTGGGGCAGGCCCTTTAGCTCCAGTGAAGAGTCTTCTTAATGCTACAGGACACAGAGCCCTGACCTCAACCCCACTGAACACCTTGTGAGCCAGTCCTTCTCCTCTCGCAACAGTGCCTGACCTTACAAATGCTTCTTTGGCTTGACTGGGCACAAAGAGTATGGCCTTTAAAGGCACAAAGGAGGGTGTAAGAACAACTTAAGTTACAGATCTCTATTTGGCCTAGGCGCTTGAAGCCTTTTGTAAACTGCCACTACAGGGGGAGGAAGAACGGGATGTTAAGGAAGCTCCACTGACTTTTAGGCCATATCATATAGTGTGTGTGAGAAATATGACATTCCTTTATGGATGTTTTATTTTATTAAATCTGTTGGCAAGCAAGAAAAAGTGTACTATGGACAAGATCTGCAGAACAAACACTAAAACTCAACAGAAAAGTAATCTGTACAACTAAATAAAGCACACACTCATCTCCAACCAGCACATACATCTACCTCCCGAGTTTGTCCACTAATCAGATGATCGGTGGTTCGATTCCCGGCTCCTCCAGTCTGCATGTCGAAGTGTCCTTGGGCAAGATACTGAACCCCAAACTGCTCACTGTAAGTCGCTTTGGATAAAAGCGTCAGCTAAATGACTACAATGTAAATATCTCTTATCTTTCTCGGTAGCTGCTCATGAGGTTAAAAACAGACCTGACATGACTCCAGTTCAAGCAAAACCTCTTTAGAAATCAGCCTCATGTTGCTGGTGCCACACTTGGCAAGCTTTAAAGTGTTAGGTTAGTTAGTTAGTAACGTTATTTTGCGGCCTCTGTCCGATACAAACCAGCCAAACCTCGTCAATGTGGCCAAACCTCGTCAATGTGTCTACACGGACGAGCTCACATTACCATTAGCACACAGTACAAGGGCCAGCTTTTTAGCCTTCAGGCTAACTTACCGACAACACCGAGGTTAGGCTGCCCTACGTCGCCCCACATCGACACAGATCCGAGCGGCTATCTTCAGACACGTTTAACGGTGGTCATTGATAAATACCCGTCAGCTGGTTTGTGTAACTGTAAGGTTAAACACGGACATGTCTGTCTGCGCATGTTACACTTTACTGCGGCGTCATGACCCGCGTTACTTCTGCCCCACTGTACTAAAAATAAGCTTTAAACGTTGTTTGCCAAACTGTAGGCTTTACCTGACAACGGGTCCAGTGCCAAGGAACTCCCCAATGAGCTTATCAGAGCTTTCTGGACGGCACCACAACATCCTGCATTCATTGCGGAACTCCCGTCTTTGGTGGCGTGTTTCACGACGGACCGACGACGGAGGAGCGCACCGGTGTGTTCACAGTTTACAGTCCGACTCCTGACCGTTTGTAGTTGTTGTTGTTGTTGTTTCTGACGTCATGAAAAGTCTCTAAACTACAACTTTCTCCAATGAACTACAACTTTCTCCAACGAACTACAACTTTCTCCAATGAACTACAACTTTCTCCATTGAACTACAACTTTCTCCAGTGAATAAAGTTTAAAAATGTCCCCCCAATGTTACCTTATGGAGAGGCTAGAGTGGGTGACGTCATCGTTAGAGTGGAGAGGGAGAGAAAAAACTGTTGAAAAATACATTTGTAAACTGCTCTTGAGGCCACAAATTTCACTCTACGGAAATAATTTATACATAGAAACGTAGGGAAATTTGTCTTCTCACTCATATTAATCTGCTGAAGCTGTCAGATGTATAGTTTGGGCGTGAGACACACTGATGCGCCAGCAGCACCCACCCACAGCCCCATCAACGCACATGTAAATTGCAGAGGAAATTTCTGGAGGAAAACAGACAAACCAGTTTCTTTGAATCGTTCTAAAGGTCACATTTCTTCACTTTAGCCACACAAAATATATATGTAGACGTTCAGGAAGAGCTCAGGATGCTCACAGTGAAGCCCGGTGATACGCCCTACAGTTTGGCATTAGTGGCCACTAGTTTGGGGGGTTACTTTTGAGATTTTCTGTGTCTCTCTCAGCAGTCAAAGCCACAGCTGCAGATAATTAGGGTTAGGTCGCTTAGCAACCAGAAGCCTGCAACTCACAAGCCTGACTTTGACTAACTTCATTAAAGTTACCTTATTAGTGTTAAATATCGTATACATGAATGCAAAAAGGCTTTCAAAGCCCAAAATGTGTTCTAAATCAACAATCCCCCATCCAAGTATTTATAGTCATTGTTTAATATAAATATTCTGGACTATTTAGCTTTGTTTCTTTGTTACTCTTACAAAACATCATGACATTTTAAAATAAAGTCTAAAAAAATTTGAAATTTATTGTAATCATACTTTATGCAATAGTTATTCAAGATGAGCTACATCTGCACAGAATCTGCAGTTTTTAGAGTCAGGTGCCACAGCTACTCTACACCTGACTGCAAGTTGGCTATATTGTGCAATGAAGGTTTACTACTACTACTAATAATAATAATAGAGATTCCAGTGAGAGTCAAACAAATAAACAAGTTGCTCTAATATAATCTTTGATTTGATGCACACACTGCTAATAACTGAATGAACACACACAGGTACACAATAGAGATGGACAAATAAAGTAACATCAAATCTCTTGCTGTATTTGAGGGTTGGCAAACAGCTGCAGACAGTAACATTACGTGGAAAGTAAAGTATGGAGAGAAACAAATTGTTCAAACACCTAGTTCTTAGGTGAACTATTTTATTTGGATTAGTCATTTTTCTGATTTATTATTTCAGGTGCTTTCAAAGCAGTGACTCATAGTCTCTTGTTGCACCGTGCAGCAGTGAGTTCTCTCGACCATCAGGAGGAAAGTGAGAAATATGAATCTGTAGGTTAATAGATGTGTGGCATGAGAGCTGCGTGGTTCTCACAGTCACTGTGTGAGAGTTGGCAGCCTGAGTCAGTCAATTTAACAATGTACAAAGTGAGGAGCGAGCAACATAGAAAGTTACAGTGAATGTAGCATAGCAGTTGTGGCCCTAAACAATCACATAGACCCGGCTCAGAGAATAAGTTACAAGTATTTCACCTGAAAGGTCAGAGGTCCTCACTCACACAAGCTGGATCGGAGTCTGTGAAAGAAAATATCACAAGTTTATACAGTTCTGGCCCTGGCCCTGGTGTGACCCGCGGAAAGTTCAGTTATCTAAGTCTTCCATTAATGAGGCATCTGACCCTTATCTCTTATCTCAGCCACAAAGGTTATCAACAAAAACTCCTCACAGAAACTCCTCATAACTAGAGACAAAGAAACATTATGGAGAAATTCATTAAAATAACAGTTATTCATGGCTGACAGTTTTACCGGGTCACAGCTGCGAGATAAGACAAGCTGTAGGCACTTTTCTCACACAGAGTAAATCAAAATACAACAAAGTTTAAAGTTTGTCTCTACAATACCACCACCACCACTACTACTACTACTACTACTACTACTACTACAAAGAAGAAGAAGAAGAAGAAGAATGCTTCACAAGGCAAACATAAAAAGGACAAAGGACAGAAGTGTCTCTGTACAAGTGTTTACATTGTTTCAATAAACTTCATGATGGCCCTTCCTCATTCTTATATGTCTGAATAACACACTTGCTTGAAACTATGTCTTCGACTGACGGATTTGTTCATTGTTTATTTATTTAGTTCTTTAGTTCTCTCTCTCTCTCTTTTTTTTCTCTCTTTTAACTGACCCCTTTAAAACTCTTACTTTGAAGGCGAACTGCCATTGTTTCCGGTCCAATTTTCATTGTATGAGTTTGATAATGGAACAAGCTGATGCCTTTGGGGGAAGACATTTTTCTATTTACTGGTGTTAAAAAAGAAAATGGACGGATTTGAACATTTGTTACGGTAAAAAAAAGAGGAACATTTATGAACATTTATTTATTACGAATCATAATTTAGCACTAATTATTTAATTCTATTGTATTTAAATTGATTTATTTTACATTTTTAATTTGTTTGCATGTTCCACCCTGCAGCTTTAATAAGAAATATGTGCAAACACATCAATTTAATTGATTTTAATCATCTCAAATCTTTTTACACCAACAGGACTGGATTATTACACCCCATTTGCATGAACTGGGCTCAGCTTAGCGGTTCACTAAGTCATGTTGTGTATGAGCAGCAGTAATCAGCAGTCATGTAGTGTCAGCTCTCCACTCTCTCTCTCTCTCTCTCTCTCTCTCCCTCTCTCCCTCTCTCTCTCTCTGTCTCGTGCTGTGGCTCGCTCACGGCGGCTCCTCATTGGCTGTCGGCGGCGGCGGACACCCAGGAGCAGGTCGCTCTCCTCGGTGCTGAAAATCGCTGCTCGTCGTGATAATGTGAAACGGCGATGAGGCCAAACGGAGCGACAGTCAGTAAACAGCAAAATGGACGATGATCTGTTCCAACTGAGACAGCTGCCGTGAGTAGACTGCAATCTGTGAAAGACGCCTCTCTCCGGGTTTATTCAGTCCATTTTCAATGTGATGACAGCATGTTTGTTTGGCCGACGCGTCGCCCTCTGACCGCCTCGCATCGTGTTTGTTTGATTAGCTCGCTGGACCACAAATAGCCTGACATTCCTTAAAAGCAGCAGTCATTCGATAACAACATGTGTCCTGTTATATTACCTGGAGATGTGGCTAGAATAAAGAACAACAGAGCATGACCAGGACTGTTTACAGTCGTAGCATCTCCCTAAGAAGAGCATTTTTGTCTTTATTTCTTCATAGGAAGCTGCTTTGTTGTGATTTCTGAGCTGATCAGTTTTCTGTCTTACTTTGTTAATTGTGTTGGCTGTCATGACTCAGTGCATAATGTGATTTATTTCAACCCTGACATACATTAAGCTAAAGGCTGGCGCATACAAGTCTAGCCTGGGCGTCAAGAGGACATACAGTCAAATAATCATGAGAATTATGTAAAGATAAGGACACATGGACTTGGAAATTATGGATTTGGAGATGGATCCAGTTAGTAAAACAAAATTTGGGTATATTCACTTCACATTTCTGTCTAAAGAGCTTAAAAATGAAAATTAAAGTGGCTGGACGCCTCACAAACTCATCTGCAGCTCTGATACTTACCATTGCAACTAGGCTATGTTATGTAATTACAGTGATTAAGACATCACTCGCACTCTCCAAGTTCTCTTACAGTGTTTCACCCTTAATGAACCATCTATTATCTGCATGTGGGAGAAGATTATACCTTCCATCATGTAGAAAACACACAGATTTGTGAGTGTTTAGAGCAGTGTGTGCAGAGCTGTCGGTTGCCCCTGACATGGTTCGCCCATAGGACAATACTACCCACCCATTCACAAAATCACAGCCCAAAAAAAGCTCATATCACCTAGGCAACAGCCTCTGACTCTCATCTGTACTCAGTATTTCCCTGGCACTGGTCTTATGAAACTCCCCCTGACCAGACGTATTGTAGAGATGTTAATCCTCCTGGGCTTTTTAAAATATATATTCTCTCTCTCTGTCTGTCTCTTGGTAGTGTTGTCCGTTTCCGTCGCACAGGTGAGAGCGCACGCTCTGAAGATGACTGCGAGAATAGAGAGCAGGTTGTCAAGATTGCAGAGCAGACTGACTTGGAGTCTGTGGCACTTGCCGATGGAGCTCCAGTTCCTCGGGAGTTTGCGAATCCAACTGATGGTACAGTATAGCAGACACAGCTTTTTTTTTTTTACTTCCCTGTCCCTAAACTTTAATAATAAACCCACAGGCACTATTTTCTTCAACTCTTGCATAAGATAACAGCTCCTCCAGAGGCATATCTGCTGTTTCAGGTATTCAGTTTTACTTAAAAACCATCATCAGAAACAGGAAACCTCCCAGCTTGTTGGATCAATTAGATAATATCACAGGCCTCACCTGTTTGTAAGAAATCAATACATATCAATACTCACTGCTCACAACTTCTCTTCCTTATTTAGAAGCTCTCTGGGAGCTTCAGGGAAGCTAACTGAAATATCTCTACATTGCTCCTTCCCTCAGACACATTCATGGTGGAAGATGCCGTAGAGGCCATAGGCTTCGGGACATTTCAGTGGAAACTCTCCATCCTCACTGGTCTGTCCTGGGTGAGAACTGCTTTTTATTTAAAAGACACCATTTCAAATATTTCAGTAAACACTTCATATATCGTGTGCCTCTCGTGTGTGTTTCTCTTTGCTCAGATGGCCGATGCTATGGAGATGATGATCCTCAGCATCTTAGCCCCGCAGCTCCACTGTGAATGGAGACTGCCCAGCCTCGAGGTGGCACTGCTTACATCGGTAATGGCTCTCTAATGTCTATAAAGTGCTTTTGCTTGCAGTGCTATGACTGCCCTGATAGTTATCGATTAAGTACTTAGGGATTGTTTTGAAATAAGTGCTTGTATCGAACAGTGACAACCATACGGGAAACAACAGGGCCCCTCGTGGTTTAATGTCACTAGATGTGTTACAATATTTTGATTTAAAAATATATTTACTTTTCTGAATATGATATAAAACAACAAGGGAACTACAGTCGATTTTATTAAAGGTGTTGCATAGAGAGGCTGACAGGAAGGATCCTCTATAATAAGAGGCACGCACTGAATACACACAACAGACAACAAGTTCATCTTCAGTTGATGGAGACCACAGACAATCTCGTTCAACCTGGAAAGATACATTTCTCTGGCCCTCCTCCTCTGTATCTCTGATCAACATCTAGGCTCCCCTTCTGAACCTGATCCTTTACTTGTCCTAGGGTGTCTTGGGCCTCCACCAAGAGTTCAACCAGATGTTTGAACTTTCACACAGGACACAAAACTTTCATCACATACATCTCAACAGAGGCCTTGAACTGTGCATATTTTCATAGACATGACTTAGGTGAGATGTAATTAATACAACTGTAGTGGCCGTTCCTAGGCCACTTAGTCTGCAAAGTGTTTCAGTGATTTATTATTTATTAAGTGAACAACCTACAGCGCTATTAAAGGTGATCCAAAATTATTCATACACTTGATACTGTCCTTCACATAGTTTACACGATTACGCGATTGCACGGTCAAAAACTTCTGTTGATCCACAACTCAGCTGAAATCATAGCATATTGTATTACAGTGCTTATCTAAACATTTTTCAACGCTCGTGGACTCAAAACTGCCTCACAGCATTATTAAAACTGTTACAAACTGCGAGAAACTGAATTACAATGATATTATCCACTATCTAACTTACACACTCACTGACTTTGCACATAAATAATAGCATAACTTAAATCACATGTCATAATGTACATGACTTAAGTGGCTCTTACAACAACATTCACTGTCCATGGGAAGATTATTAAATGTAAGTTTCACATGCAGTGACTTCCAGCAGCTCACACCGAAACAAAAAGCTACAGTACTGTCTACACTTATATGCATGACCTGACGTGCACAGGATGTGAATGATATCAGCTATGTGTCTTGAAATAGCCGAGTGCGTAAGTGTCATTGTTTTCTTTTTCTTCATTGATGCAGGCAGTGTTTATCGGCATGATGATCAGCTCTTCTCTGTGGGGAAACATATCTGACAAATACGGCAGAAAAACAGTAAGTTCTAATTAAAGTCTGTCTGACATGGAGTTTATTTATATATCTGAGACCTGTAAGATTATTTTGAGTTCATAGACATTAAAAACAATAAGAATGCTGCACTGTATGCTCTCCTCAAGAGCCTTATCCAATCACCATCATTCATTAAGCAGCTTGTTCTGATCGTATGCACACACAGGGTCTTAAGATGAGCGTGCTGTGGACTATGTTCTACGGCCTGATGAGTGCATTCGCACCTGTTTATGGGTGGATCCTCGTCCTCCGTGCACTGGTGGGCTTTGGCATCGGAGGAGCCCCACAGTCGTGAGTAACCCTCATTTATCTTCCGAATAAACAACACTGTAATTCATAATTTGAGTTTAGGATTAACTGTGAAATGGCCGTCCTTTTTAAGGGTGACCCTGTATGCTGAATTTCTGCCCATGAAGTCCAGAGCCACATGCATCTTGCTGATTGAGGTATAGACCACCCTGTACAACTATCATCTATCATCCACCTACTATACTGTGCTGAAATGTTTTACTAGCAGGATTTTATATAATTTAGATTTCACCTTGCAGATATTTTGGGCGCTGGGCACTGTGTTTGAGGTCCTCTTAGCGATCCTGGTGATGCCCACTTTGGGTTGGCGTTGGCTGCTTGGCCTTTCTACCATTCCCCTCTTCATCTTTGCCTTCCTATGTTTTGTGAGTATGGTGTTGAAACAATATTTAAGCATAACAAGTGACAGCTTTATCAGCATGTCTTGTTTTCCTTTTTTTGCTGGGGGGGGCAGTGGCTCCCAGAGAGTGCTCGATACGACGTGCTGACGGGGAACCAGGAAAAAGCTCTGGCCACCTTGAAGCGCATTGCTACAGAGAACGGAGCACCAATGCCACTGGGAAAACTTATCGCTGCCAGACAGGTGAGAGCCTGTTTCTGCAGAACACAAACTCTCTGGACATTATTCATGAACCTAAATGTGTTATGCTGTATATTCAGGTTTATATTCAGTCTGTTCTTTTCATTAGGAGGATCGTGGGAAGATTCGAGACTTATTTTCATCACACTTTCGCTGGACCACAGTTCTGCTGTGGTTTATTTGGTAAGATAACATCCTCAGTCATTACTCACTCAGGAAAACCTGTTCTCCACGTGTTTACACGCATTAATCAGTGTTTCTCACTTCATGTGGACCAACATTGTGTCATCCTGTGTCTCTCAGGTTTGCTAATGCCTTCTCTTACTATGGACTGGTGCTGCTCACTACGGAGCTGTTTCAGGAGGGAGGTGCATGTGGAAGTGAGTCACTGCTCGCAACGCAAACAGATGCCCTCACACACTCAAGGACACACACACATTTAAATTTGGTACACTGATACGAGACGTTGCAGTTCAGTGTGTTGATTTAACTGTAGTATACATTTCAAAAACCAACAGGGAGTTGTGTTTGCAGTCGATAAATTTGGAATAAATAAGCATCTAATTAATTGACCTTTCTCAGAGTCAGTAGAAGACACATTTGACATGTCTTAGCAGGTGTAATTGATAACATTAACAATGCAAGAGAGACATCGTTAATGTTATTAGTTACACCTGTGCTTTTCCTGCTCTGCCCGATCAAAATGTCTGCCAGGAGAAGGGTCTATATATTTACACAGTATGTTTTCGTAAGAGCACCACGGAGGCGTCACAGACTGAACAGCTGCTCCGTGTGAAATATCCCATTTTCTGTTGTTTTATACCTCCCTCTAGTGTCCAAAGGTAATAAGAGGGAGCTCCGATGCAGCTTGGAGTGTAAATATCTGAACTCTGACGACTACAAAGACCTGCTGTGGACCACATTATCTGAATTTCCAGGTACAGTTAATTCTCAGTGTCAATTTATATTTTATTTTGATTTTTGAAATACTTTATTTGTAGTTTACAGGTTTTTACATTGACAAAGTATTTAAGAGGACTAAAAAAAGAAATACAGAACAGACAGTTCACAAGATAGATATTCTGTCCAAATAAATATCATATCACAATATCAATGTCTCAGAAACAAGGTAAAATGAATCAAATTATAGTATGATATAAGTATAATATAGCCAGGCAAGGCAAAGCAATTTCCAGGTCAGAAGGGTCATGGCTCAAAAGTCTCTGCAGAGCATCCAAAGGTGGCCATGTCTTGGTTGGGCTCAATGTTATTAGATTAGACTAATTAGAATAGACTAACGAGAGCCACTGCAGTCCAAGGGGCGCCAGATAACTCGCCTGGTAGAGTGTGCGCCCCATGTACTGAGGCTCAGTCCTCGCTGCAGTGGCCCAGGGTTCGATTCTGACCCGTGGCCCTTTGCTCTTTCCCCACTTTCCTGTCACTCCTCAGCTTATCTATCGAATAAAGCCCAAAAATATAAAAAAAAGAAATTAAATTGTAGTCCAAAGGCTGTGTCGGGCAAAACCAGAATAGATGTGCTAATGATCCTTCAGCAGAGCAACACTTGTTGCATTCAGGAGACACTGATGATGCAGTTTAGTTTTGTTTTTGAGTTATATTTTATTTTTTACACAATAATTCTAGTTACCTGTGGTAGCAAGTTTTTTCACTGGACCACTACTTTATATTTACTTGATAACTAAACAATGGAACACAATGATGTTGTGAAGGAAGCGTTGATTTACTACAGTGTACGTAAATTTTTAATGATCACTGATAGAAAAAGGTAATTACCAAGTGGTACTTACTATGTGGTATGTATTCTCTGTATACTAAGTTCTTTATACAAGAAATTACTGGATAATCATCTAGTTAGGGCTTTTTAGTTGTGGCACCTATTGCTAGTGTTATTTCTTGGTGCTAAATAAATACTAAATACTGTGTGTTCAGGCACAGATCAATAAAACAGAAAGATATTAAGTAGAAGAGCAATAACCGATCAGTAAATCATCAATGATGTTAATAGAGCTTTACTGGCAGCATTCCATTTAGGTATTAGACTTACTGGAACACAAAACTGACTCCCTGCTAAGCTTAATTAAAATGGAGCAATGACATGTCAAGATGTCTGATTTGAGAAACACCTGCGTACATAGTAATACATAAAAGCATAAATGAACCTGTGTAATTACTGCACTGTAAAATCAAGAGCAAATCAACATGTTATATTTTGCATTGTTAAACAGGGCTGCTGGTGACACTGTGGGCCATCGATCGACTGGGAAGGAGGAAGACGATGGCGTTGTGTTTCTTCATCTTCTCTATGTGCATCATTCCACTCTATGGTTGTGTTGGGAGGTAAGGTGGATGGATACTGGTGTGAATGTTAAATGCAAAATAAACTGTGAATCCACAATTTATCCAGCGTTACTGGTTTCTCTGTTGCAGAACATCCATGACGGTGTTGATATTCATCGCCCGGGCTTTCATCGCAGGAGGATTTCAGGCTGCATATGTGTACACACCAGAGGTAAGATATCCAACTAGGGTGCAGGTTATTGTCTGCAAATAGTTATTAGTACGACAATTGATGAGAAAAGGGAGCCAACATCAGTATTTTGTGAAACTCTGCAGGTGTACCCAACAGCGACCAGAGCTTTAGGTCTGGGAACAAGCAGTGGAATGGCCAGAGTTGGAGCCCTCATTACACCTTTTGTTGCACAGGTAACACCCTTCAGTTTTCTATGAATAAATAAATAATTACAACACAAGAAAACAGTGATCATTTTTGTTTCGTCCCTGTTTATCCTGCAGGTGATGTTGGAGTCGTCTGTGTACCTCGCTCTCTCCGTGTACTGCTGCTGCTGCCTCCTAGCTGCCGTCGCCTCCTGTGCACTGCCAATCGAGACAACAGGCCGGGGCCTGCAGGAGTCCAGCCACCGCGAGTGGGGACAGGAGATGGTGGGCCGGGCCTCTTCTCACGGCTCAGGGAAAATCCCTCAGTCCAGCTCCGGCTCACAGGGTTGAGGACACATCCACTGGAGTACAACCGGGAGAGGAGACAGACCACGGAGAGGAAAAGAGGCAAGGAGAGACAAAGAAAGCTAGACCAGCTTTCTGTGTCCATCTCCGGTCCCAACCTATGACTCTTCAGTTTAGGTACCACAGTGGCTTCAGAGAGCCTGGCAGCACAGTATTACATATTATTATTATATAGTCTTCAACCACCATTGCTGTCACAATTTTGCCACCAAATAACTGCACACAGGGTGACTGCAAAAGTGTGAGAATAAATGATGGACGACGTGAACAAGCGAGAATTGAAATACTTCAAGCAAAGCATTTGAATCTTTTGCTTCTCTTGCATCTTTTCTAATGCAAGAGAGGCAAAGGAGAGTAAAGAGGGTGAAAGAGCCTTAAAACTACCTATTCTGTTTGTGTTTGAGAGACGTACTCTGAACCTCATGAAGAAGCTGCGTCTGTTAGCATAATGGACACAAAGTAGATGCATAGATAAGAAAGAGCATTATCTCGTGCACACTGTTAAAATACACTAATTGTAAACTCAGCTTTATAAAACATACAGTGCTGGAGTGAAGGACAGTTCATCCAATCTACAGACCATTAGATTAAATAAAGTCTGTGGTTACTTCACTATGTCGAGGCAGTGAAAGGACATACTGCACAGTAAGACTCGTGTACTGTAAGCATCCTTTTCAAATCATGTGTTAATATGTTCTTTATTCTTGTGTCAGTATTATTTCACATTTCAAAAACGAGGAATAGGGAGGAAAAACTCTAGTAATAATGAAGATACCACCTCACGTGTTGATCATCATGTGGTTATTTTATTTAATAACATCAGTGACATCATGCAGTTGAAAATATTTCATAATTATAGCAGGACTGGGACAGATCCTGAACTGAAGATTATGTTAAGTTAACGCTGAAGTATTAGAAAAATATAAATCAGAGTATTTTCATCATCCAAAGCTGATTGAGCGTAGTTAGTAAGAGTTAAATGATTTAAAAAACAACAACATGGGAATAAGGTGTTACGATCTATAAACCATGCTGCGTCTCTTGACCTACCATTTAGCAGGATGTTAAATTCTGTCTTTCTGTAAATAATGTATCAATACCTGGTTTTAGTTGTTGTCTTTTGTTTGTAACAAAAGTGACGTGGAGACGGACTCTGCTCTGTCCACACTGAGCAAAGTATTGTTAAAAAAAAGAGATTAACTTGTACAGGTTCAGCAAGCTGAGTCTTACCTGCCAGTGTTTGAGATATAGTGCTGCATTAAGTGTCTGTGTGCACAGATTCTTGTCAATGCACTGGATGTAAATGTGTATGATACGACAGTAAATAATATTTCAAAATGAGCAGTGGATTCATGTTGTTGTTTGATTTTACAAAGATATGACATAGTGTGAGTGCACTATGGGATACAAGGCACTGACATTAAAAAAAAAAAAAAAAAAAGAGCATCAATCATAAGACACAAATTTACAAGCGAGCTTTTGGACCTTTGCCTTTTTGCTCCACGATCTGACCGAAGAGTCTCGCTGCCTCCTCGGCGCAGCCTCTGTGAATGGTGAGTCCAAAACCTCCATGGCCATAGTTGTGTATCACCTGAAGAGAGAGCCACTATATTTTAGAAGCTGGATTACCAAAATGAATATTTAAAGTAAATGGACTGTATTTATATAGCGGCTTTCTAGTCTTTTGGGCTTTCACACGAAATAGCTCATTCACCTATTCACACACACATTCATACACTAATGGCTGCCACGCAAGGTGCCAGCTGCTCATCAGTTTTTAGGAGCTAATCATTCAAACGCATTCACACACCAATGGCACAGCCTTCGGGAGCAATTTGGAGTTCAGTATCTTGCTCAAGGATTCGACAAGCAGACTGGAAGAGCCGGGGATCGAACCACCAATCATCTGATTAGTGGACGACCCTCTTGAGCCACAGTCGCCCAGTACTGCTTACCTCTATTGTCGTTGCACCAGACATTATGGCCTCCCTCTCCAGCCGGACTTTGCTACGAACTGGCCTGAGGCCAGTCCAATCCTCCACTATCCTGGCATGCTGAAGTTAGAGAGGTTAGAGTTAGTTGTTTGGACTTTGTGTGCCCTCAGATCTGGGTATTTTTCTTTCGTTACTAACATGTTTGACGGCTGAATTACAGAATAAGTAGTCTAAGTATATTCAATACATATTAAATACTTCAGCACTACAGAGGACTCTAAACTGGCACATTTACAGAAACGTCTATTGATGTCTCTGAATGTATTCAACTGAGAGTCTCTGCACACTTTACAGACTTTTCAGAAAGACTTTCTGTCTCATCTTAACATGTAATGTTGTGTGTTTTCCCACAATATTACATGTTAAGATGAGACAGAAAGTCTTTTTACGGCCTCTCACCTTGAGACTTGGCTCGAGCTGACAAGCTTCTTCCCAGATTTTCTTGTGGTCAAAGGAAGTGTTCTGTTCATTCCAGTTCCCAAGTTGGCAAATCCCGCCGACTGTCACGAGACGACTCCTGCAGACACAGAAGTCGTGTTCGCTCATTAAAACAACTTTAGCTTTGTGGCCACAAGGAACACTGTAATCAAATTTCAAGTGGTCTGACAGAAAGCAACACCAGGACAACTGTACAACACAGAACGACCACTGCAAATATTGCTGTAATTAAACAAATGAAGCTACATGTCATAAAGGGCTGCAACTGCACATGCATTATGTGTATGATGTTCTCACTATAAACACATCAAGAGTAGCAGCTGTCTGTTCATGAGTGTTTCACTAGATCTACCCTGGAATGATGTATGGTGAATTGTAAAATCCTGTTGAAAAATTGTGGGTAAGAATCCAATGCTTGAGCCACGGAGCGTCCACCTGAAAAACAACAAAGGAATAACAAGGTTCAGCCGCTCTTACACGGTGCCTTTATAGCTTGTTACATAAACTATTTACAGACGTTTGCACGTGTTCTCTCTCGCCTTCACTATCTGACCGCGGCCTGGCTTGAGGTCAGGATCTGGCTGGAGCTGTCCCGATCTCATCCCAGTGCAGTTTATTATCACGTCTGCCCCAGTTTCTGCCAGCTAAATACAGGGAAGCATGATAAGAGATAACAAATATGACAAGTGATACCATTTTGTTTGAGGTAAGGAAAATATAATGTTCTGAATGTTACAATTCAATATGAATAATTAATTTCAAAATGGAACATATATATGCAGCTACAAGAAATAAAAGGCTTTACTAACCTCCTCGAAAGATTTGATTGTCCTCTGATAAAATTTCACACCCCTTTTTTGCAACCTGAGGATAACACAAAAACACATTTATTATGAGCTCTACAACAACTTTTTGACTTCTTTTTAACTGACACTACTATCACTTATCCTAAACAACATATAACAACATCTGGTAGGCTGTGTCTGAAACAACCCATTCACCCATTTACTGTCTATTACACAGCGTTGAGGAACTTGTTGACTATTGTGGAGGGTGGCTGAGTTAGAGGCAGCTGGAGAGACAGAGGTGTGGGGGTGGTTCAGAAGAGCAGTGCCAGCTGTGAGTTGATTGTCACAGCTTGGACTAACTTTCTAGTCACTCAGTCAAATCAATCATTCATTTTAATGCAGTAACGTGCTGGACTTAAGGACTCAGACACAAAGAAGCCAGGCAACTATGTTGAGATCAATGTAGTGGAAACATTTTTAACACATTTCAGGCACTAATCTAAATGTCTTAATGAACCTTTTCCCCTGCTTACACAATGCATCATAGTAGTGAGCTCTTAGTTAGTCGCCACTGACTCCTATATAAGTTTGGAATCACCCGTTTTACTGATGTTTGTCTTTTTTCCTTTAATAATCAATAAAAATAATATAAACCAGACACCAACTGTATTTTTCAGATTTAAAATTGGGTCCAACACAGGCACACAGACTAGCTAAACTGAGACCATGTGTTGAACACGTAAGATAAGATAAAACTTTATTGATCCCTTGGAAAGTTAAAAGAATTTTAAAAGACACTGAAATCAATAAATAAATGTATGCAACAAGCAATCAGGAGCGCCCTTTCATCTTTTTATTGGGTAATAAATGATGTCGCAAACAGGATGAAATGAGTTCAGGTGTTAAGTCGTGGTAAAGAAAAAAGCTGATACAACTTAAGAGAGAAGTTAATCACTCACCACTCCATCAGCCAAGGTAAGTATGTTTTCCCCTCCACCATGAGAGCAGTGTTGAACCATCCATAACTGGACAGATTAGAAGAGACACAAGTGTGTTTCAGTGTGACAGCCTTTCATCAGGATAAATGTTAGCATACCTTTGTAGATGCACAATTTATGATTTATGTTTTCTTTTGGCTTTGTATATGTGTTATTGGCTGTATTCTTGATATTTTATATACAGCAGTGTCTTGTAATCCTGTGTGGGAAAGATCAAATGTTTGGCATGACATGGAAACAGATAAGTAAGTAATGTACATTGAGTGTTCTGCTTCAGCAGGAACTTACGTGTATCCTGGGAACAGCTGCAGTTCTCGCTCTGTGAGCTGTCTGAAGCCCAGGACGATATCTTTAAACGAGGGATCCTGCATTTAAAAACAAGTCAGTCAGTCTGAGATCACATCATTCATGTCCTAAACGTGTCTTGGCAGTGTGGCAGTTTGCCAAACCCCTGCTGAGGCCTCTCTGTTATTGTTTTCTAACCATTGCAGGCACCCATCTTTGTGCGGATGAACAAAGCTCCAGTCAGGCTGTGTTTGTGATAAATTAATGAAGTTATCTAAGGTTACAGTTTAACTATATCTATATCTATATTTTGCATTGCAATGTCTTTGTTCTTGTTGTAAAAGTTGGTTGCAAAAGACTTTCGAAATATAATCAGATCAGGTCAGAGGTCAGATTCACCGTGCAGAACAGAGCAATACTCACTGGGGCTTGTTCACTGCAGAGGTTGTAGCCAGACTGAAGGAATATACCCATTTTTACAGCCTCTGGTGAACTGAGGAAGCTCAGCAAGTAGTCAAATGTCTCTTTATTCCATTTTCTAAATGTGAGGACAAACACAGCATTAAAAGAAATGGTGGCAGACAAAGTGCAGAATCAATATTAAAGAGAAAGCACGTACGTCTCCTGGACGTTGCCCTTATCGTAGAGATACGGTTGCCAGAAGCCAGCAGCTCCATCACTTGTGGTCAGCGGAGTGAAACGGTCTGCATACACCTCGATGGTCAGCGGGCTGACAATGGAGTGATACTTCTGGTAGATGCTCTGAGCTGTTGAGAGGCCGATGACTCCGGCTCCAATCACTGCCACCCGCATGTCTGGATTAACATATATATATATATATATATATATATATATATATATATATATATATATATATATATATATAGCAGGGTAGTCAATGATTGCAACCCCCTAGCCTCAGTTTCTCCTTTCTAGCATGATGGAGAAACTATAAATGTGCAAAAAACATGAGAGGGCCTATCTAGAGTCAGGGTTTAGTTTGTCTGTTTTAGGCTACTGTATCAACATGACTCTATGGAAGAGGTTCTGCAGATATAAAAACTAATTTTAAGGTAAAACAATGTTTATTTCCAGGTGATTATACACTAAAAAAACACAGTTGTGCATGTTATACTTCACTTCTGTCATGTTCTGTAAATACAGCCCTCTAAATCTAACACACTGGACCTTTAAAATATATATATTATATATATTTTGTATGGTTAAACAATGTTGTTGTTATTATTACAGGTCTATTAAGTAGGTCTGTAAATAACAAAAGTCTTGATGACATCTAAATTTAACATTACCTACTGTGCAAACCTGTTGGATAACTATCTCAGATAGATTACAGGGTTGGCTGAATCATGCAAACTTTTTCAATGTAGACTTCTTATCAAAGCCAAGTATAACAGTAACGTTATGTAATGGTGCAGGCAACATGTCGGATAAATATGCATGTTAGTTTAGCGAGGCAGCATTTCAAAGCATTTCTGAACAAGACCAAAGAGTTGTGCATAATATTTTACAGATAATCCACTCACAGCTGGATCTGTTTGATTTCAAAATAAAGTTTTGCTTTACCTTCAGACTAGTGCTCGACCACCGCTGCAGGAGTTGTTGGAGTCTGTCACCGGAGCAAATCTTAAAGCCAGCTGTCACGTGGGCAGAGGGGGGCGGAGACAGCAGCTATGCACGTAGTAGCTACTCCCATGTGCCAAGACATAGCAATTTTACCTCACATGAACTTTACAAACCTATCTATCTATCTATCTATCTATCTATCTATCTATCTATCTATCTATCTATCTATCTATCTATCTATCTATCTATCTATCTATGCATGCACTGACTCTCTGTTTACTGCAAGTTTTCACGTGTAAGTAATAATAATAACTTTATTTATATGGCACCTTTAGTGGTTAACAAAAAATACAAAATAATAAAAGTAACATAAGATATAAAACTAGATAAAATAATTCAAATATCATCACGTAAGCAAAAGATAAACAGAGTAACACTGTGTAATTATGCATATGAGATGAATAAATATTATAATTTTCAATATATTTTAATAGTTTGATGCCTAGTTGTCACCATTCTCCATGCATATTATATTACTATAACTTAATTGATTATTGGAATTATTAAAAATAACAATAATATTCCTCCTGTTCTCACTATGTTGACGTGACATGAAAAAGGCCACATTCCCCATGTAGTTTCTCTAACATTCCCATTTAAGTGCCCCGGTGTTGTTTAATGTCCATGCTGGCTCCTCTCATAGGAGAGCTGGATATATCACACAGAAGCTTGAAGGTAGCACAACACATACCTTTAATTATGTCACTTAATTTCTATATGACTGCTGTTATAATGCTAATACCGGTGCAACAAGTGCTGTCTGCAATGATAAGACTATCACTGCATCCAATACAATACAGCTATCCAATATAGATAATCTGACTGCTGTTATCACATACAAACATAGATTTCCTGAGCTTTAAGACTCCATAGAGGAAGTGGAGGAGATCATGAACAACTCCTCTCACCTCCTGCATGAGACTGTCCTGAAGCAGCTCCTTCAGCGACAGACTGCTACTCCCACCATGTAAAAAAGGAGCCCACTGCCATCACACTTTATAATGACTCCTCACTGTGCAGGGAGAGGAGACTCATTCTGTGACAGCTGATCTTTGGATATGGACATTTATACATGACTTGCACCGACTCCTCTCATGAATTGATTGTGACAGTGTGATTTATTCTTGATAGATAAAGTGTATCTTCTCAAAACTTTATTGATCAATCTCTTCCAAACATATCCCGGTGAAAATGTGTGTATAAACAGGAATAAAAATAGGAATGTGACAAAATTATTCCAACTTTATGGGCTTTAACAGTGGAGATATATGTGCATAATACACATGATCCAACATGCATATCTGTATACTTGAAAGGGTATATAACTTTATATTTATATGTCTTATTTATGAGTAATTTCTAATCCACCTTGTGCATGTGAGCTGCTGTAACAAGTGAATTTCCCTTATCTTATCTTATCTTATTATTATTAATAATAATAATAATAATAATAATAATAATAATAATAATAATAATAATCCGTGTTATTCATAGCCATTTAAGTTGTATACAAATCACTTTAAATTGGCTGTTGTTTAGTAATTATTATTTTATTACTATATAATTACATCCATGAGGATGGACGGGGCCTTGAAGGCAGCAGCACTTCCTGCACAGACAGCCCTGCTGCATGCAGGATAGTGAGGCTCCCTCTCCCTCCCTCCCTCCCTCCCTCCATCCATCCGTCCATCCATCAGTTGTATGCACCGTTTAGCCCCGCAGCTACTAGCAGCAGCAGCGGCAGCAGCAGCAGCAGCAGCAGCAGCAGCTCACCAGGGCCCAGCGGCCGGCCGGTGCATCCTCAGCTTCCTCCAGCCATGGCGTTGGTTACTCTGCAGCGGTCCCCGACCCCGAGCGCTGCATCCACCGCCAGCACAGCAACCACGACGGCGGGAGAGGTGAGTGGAAAAGGAGGTTGGAAAACAGGACTCTCTCCGGGGTGTTGAGGTGTTGAGTGAAGCCGCGGAGGAGCGGCTGGTGGCCCTCTGATTGAAGCTACATTAGCACCGTTAGGAATGCTAGCTCGGTTTAGCTAACGGTAGCTAACTGACGCCTTCGCTGCTGATAACCAGATATTGCCGGTTCACCTACACACCCCAACACATCTCATATATTTATCACTTTTAAATGTAATTAACCTATAAAAATAGTCAGACTAGTCAAATTCGGTGTTATTTTTTAAAGAGCTAGCTTTAGCTCGAGTGTGACAAGTGCCTTATGAATGATATAAGCCGTGGCTAACGTTAGCAGTTTATGATGTGACATTGAACATATCATCCTTTAACACCAAATTTTAACAGTGTTAAACAAAAGCAGGACACTCAGTCACTCATGCAGTCCAAGCACTGTTAAATTCACATGAATTTACTCATATTAAATGTGAGATTTTGATGTTTTAGCCTGGTTAGCTTCATATTAAGAGGTAATAAATGAGAGGCAGTCATCCGCAGAAGGTGTTTATATGTCTGTTTATGTCATTGTGCTGTCCTGTTGGTCCTTAAAGTGAGTAATTTATAGGAAAATATGAGATTTACAGACAGGTATAGAGCTGTATGTGAGGGGGGAGAGGCCAAACTTTAAGGTATGCCTGCACTTCTTTAAAGCAGAGGAGTGTTGTGTTGTTTTCAGGTAACTCACAGCAAAGAAAGGTGATTATAATTGCCACTATAACTATAATCATTCAAAGATAACTTCATATTTTAAGTACAGATTTTTTTTTTTACACATCTTCAGTGCCAGAGGAGGGCGCTAACTACCAGCTATGAAACCACATCAGAACCAAGCAGACTTGACATCTATAACAGGGTATTTACAGCTATCAGTGTATCGAGCTTTGACCGACACAAAGTTGGGTTATGCGTGTTCAGAAATCACACAGCGCTAAAGTCGTGCAGGTGCAAGCTGGGATTCGTCCCTGTAGCTCGGTGTCTTGCGTGTTGAGGTGTGACAGATAAAGCTGGCAGGAAGCTGCTGCAGCTATGATGTCATCTACTCATGAGGGGTGGGTGCGGTGGTGGTGGTGGTGTTGGTGGAGTACTACTGTAGGAAATGGAGGAAGAGAGAGCAGAGGTAAACATATTTAATAGATGCTGACACGAGGCTGTCGAGGTGTGAGATTATTTCACCTCAATACACAGTGATGGAAAGTTAGTTATGCAGTGTTACATGCTCCCTTTGCAGATTTTGGTACACGTAGTGTGCCATAGCATTTCTTTTTTTTCCCTGCTGGGTATACTGGACTTGCTGCAGCTGTAAGCTGTAGGTTTAAATCCCTGACAGTGGAAAAACATGACCTTAAACTGTTTACATCATTTCTTTCAATGACCTTTAAATTTAGTTTTTTACGTGTGAACATGTAGGTTATTAATCAAGTCACAACTGGGGTTTATTCCTAAATGACTGAGACTATATTTCAGTATTTAGTATTTGGGATTCGTCTCGCACTTCACAACATAAGAGAATTCAGGCCTTACCTGACTCAACATGCCACCCAACTCCTGATACAGGCTGCGGTCATCTCACGCCTCGATTACCGTAACGCACTCCTGATGGGCCTCCCAGTCTACACAGTGAAACCCTTTCAGATGATCCAGAATGCGGCAGCGCGCCTGGTTTTTCCATCAACCCAAAAGGTCACATGTTACCCCGCTGCTCATCGAGCTCCACTGGCTAACTGTAGCAGCCCGCATTAAATTCAAATCGCCTACAAAGTAGTCTCCGGTTCTGCACCCCACCTACTTGAACGCCCTTATGCAGGCACATATTACCTCACATCCGTAATGTTCCTCCAATGAACAACGCCTGGCTCTGCCACCCGTTCGCTCAGGGCAATCCAGACTCTTCTTATTTGTTGTTCCCCGTTGGTGGAACGTCCTACCAGTTCCTACCAGATCAGGGGCGTCCCTCTCTACCTTTAAAACACTCCTGAAGACCCAGCTCTTCAGAGAGGACCTCCTCTCCAACACTACCAACAACTGGACATGCTAAATCTATCCCTCTAGTACTGTCACAGGACTTATTGCTGCACTAACATGTCCTAGTCGCACTTTACTGTGATTGTCTCCCTTTTTTGTAAGTCGCTTTGGATAAAAGCGTCAGTTAAATTACTAAATGTAAATGTCATCCTCTCTTACTGTCTGGCATCCATCCATTCATTTTCTGTAACCACTAATCCTCAACAGGATCACGGTGGGGCTGGAGCCTATCCCAGCTGACTTAGGGCGAGAGGCGGGTTATAGCGTGGACAAATCGGCGGTTTATCACAGGGCACATAGAGACAAACAACCATTCACACGCACATTCACAACTAAGGGCCAATTAACCTATTAAGAATTAAGTAATGACTATTAAGTGCATGTCTTACCTGGAGAGAACCCACGCAGACATGCAAACTCCACACAGAAAGGCCCCAGCCGAGGTTTGAACCAAGAACCAGGAGGCGACAGTGTTAACTGCTGCACTGCCAGTCTGCCCGTGGACACCTGACCATCACGTCTAGCTTCCTGGACATCCTATTCTAAAACCATGAGCTTTAATATGGACTTCAACCCCGTGTTTGTGGCTATAACGGCCACACTCTTTGGGCACTGTTGCAGAACGAGAAGGCCGGGCTCACAAGGTGTTCAGTGGGGTTGAGGTCAGGGCTTTCCATAAACAGTTGGCTGAAATGTCTCTGTGTCTTGTAGCATTTAAGAAGACCCTTCACTGGAACTAAAGGGCCTGGCCCAAACCCTAAAAACAGCCCCAGACCCTCATCTTCCTCCACCAAACTTTACAACAGGTGTTATGCACTCTGGCAGGTAGCGTTCTCCCTGTCGGGATTCAAGGAACCAGAAAGCTTTTTGCTGTGAGGCGACAGTGCTAACCACTGCACCACGGTGCCGCCTCAGTACGCACTAAATTATGCTAAACGTGGTGTGTCTTCTTCAGGCAAATAAGGCAGGTTTGAGACGCTTTAAACTTTGATTCCATTTGAACAGCTGAACGATGTTTTCACACAGCCTCCATTATACCCTTGTCATGTAACTGCATGTCATGTAATTTGTTGCAGACGGTGCCTTCCTCCGTGCAGCCACACTCGTTTCATACACTCCCTTTATAATGTCGACAAACTTTCAAGTCATGTCTGCTGCCTCTGTGTTTCACAAGCTCCTCCAGGTGGTGTGAATGCTGTTAAATGCATGTAACACACACCTGCAGGGATTACACTGATGTGTGCAGGCAAGCGTTTGAGAACAAAAGACAAGATTGACTGAGTGTCCTGGAATAAGAGGTTTTATACCACTGTTATAACACAATTAAACAGCTTGTTTCACAGACCATTCAATGACGAAGACTAGTGGTAACTGATATAAAAAGCATACCAATATTTATATTTAGTATCTCAAAGCTTATAAAACCTGTAGCCTCTATTTAAGTGTCAGTCTTGGGATGTTTGTGCTACAAATGCTATGTGGTATTAATCTTTTCCCTTATTTATATTGCAGGACTTTGGGAGTGAAGATGAACGGCGAATAAATCAGAGGTAAGTTCACCCTAAGTTTAGTTTAGCTCTTCAGTTGTGTGGTACATGGCACAGCAGGACAAATTTTATACACAGGAGTTGTTGACTGATCGGCAACGTCTGTCTTTGAGTCACTGAGTGAAATCTGGAGTGGCGGCAGACAAGCTGGCATCAACAAGTGAGGACGACTCAGCGTCGGTGTAATAAAAACACCTGTCTGTCTGCCTTGTTGGCAGACTCATCAATTCCTAATAACCAACTGTAAAAGCTGTTATTCTCAGTAGTCGAGTAATATTTTGACAGGTGTGTTATCAGCACTCAGATCGATGAACTTGTTCTTGAACTGTTGAGTCACTTAGCTTTTCCACAGAGTGCACACACACCGCGTTGTATTGACAGAAAGCTGATTATAATCTTGGCACTTCTTTAAGTCAAAAACCCCAAATACCTGCTGATTATAGGATAAATATTTACACTTCTTTTAACGCCGTTTCCAGTCAAATTAACACATAATACTGTGAATGAATACTGTGTCACCCAACAAAAGATGAGGTCTTGAGGTGTGGTTGAATAGTCTTTTTTGTTTAGGGAGGTCCCTAACTGAATAAAATGACACAGAGCTATTTACGTAGCAGCCAAGATAAGAGCTGTTCAAATCCTCTAAATGTTAAGGAAAGGAGCTCCAGTGCTTCCTTTCTTATCTCCTTCAGCATAGGATACAGCGGACCATCCTTTATGAAAGGAAAGGAGATAATGTCGTCCCACAACACACCGTTTGGTCATAAAAGAAAACATCAATTTATTTAAAAAGTGCGATGCAGACTGCAGCAGAGAGAGTGTCGTGATGACGTGACGTTGCCCGACAGGTCTGTAGTTCATCAGTACAGACTGCACTCTGTTAACAGACAGACAGGCACTCGTCTCCTCTATGAAACCTGCTCTGTCCTCACTGTGCTGCATTCTTATAAACTCTGATGAACTGATCAGGAGTCGTTCGTCTTCATCTCCTGCAGTTCTCTGCATTCGTTGTTGACTGTTCAAGTTTGCTGTCTGCTGTAGTAAAAAACTTTCTAAAGTTGTTGTAAATTGTTGGTAATAACTAGGCTATAAGTAATATATAAAACATGAATATCGCATTTAGTGTGACGGTCTCTACCCTCTCTAATGGTGTCCCTGCTGATCATCATGTAAGTTAATGTTGCTTATTAATCATCCATCTTTTGCCATAACTTAATATGAGTGGAGCATACACAGGGAGAAGGATCTCAAATGCAGATTTTTGTAGTCCATCTTCTGAACATTGTAGTTTTACCACAGACACGGATGTTTTATAACATCCGCTGTCACATAACACCAGTCTAACGTAAGTGTAGTCGTCTTCTCCTTATGGATTCTCCTTCACATCTTTCCTTGCGGTTTTCCATCGAGGTCAAGGAAAAGTGTTTAGGAGACAACATAGGAGGTAATTGTTTTGACTATTCGACCGCACTCCTGCACTATGCTGCACAGTAAGCAGAAATACAGATAAATTATGAAGTAGACTGATCATACAATACACATTTTCTTTTTACCCTGCATGTTCGGGCTAGACAGCTGCTGTTTCACTTCATCGAGCATACACATAAAATGTTAATTTTTATATCTACAAGGATAAATCTTACAAGTCACAATATTTTCTCATTCCTCTGCCAGCTGTGTTTAAGCAAAAACTCCCATGACTATTATTGAATTATTTCAAGAAAAACCACATGGCTCCAGTAACTTGTGTTTGGTGAATTTGATTATGGAAATAGTCGCAGCTCTAGTATGTATGCTCTTGTTATCTTTGGATAAGAAATTAAGTGCAGAGTGATTCAGGCGTGTTAAAACCTGATAAAGTTGAGTTTTCTGTCAAAAGCCGAACACCCTGAGGCACCATGATATCATTTTGACTTTGCTCTTTTATTATGTAATTTGCTTGGGCAGTTTAAACTTAATATGATGTAATGTCTCTCAGATTTAGAAAGTTTTCTGCATACTTAAAAGTGTCTTTCTGGATGCTATCTTCCAAATACCAATCTACAATGTCTAGACCTATTAAGTGATAAACCCACTAAAATATAATGACTACATAATAACTGCGGTGTAGAAAAGCACCCATACATTCTGCTCCTTTTGTTTTGCATCTTCTCTTTAGGTGTCAGGCTGTTAAAACTGCGTGTTCTGTTCATAAAAATTCAGATTTGGAAACATGCATTCCTCAAATTCAGCTGAACTGTGCTAAATTCGATAACAAGCAGCTTATTGTAACTCGACTGCAGCAAAGCTGTTGACTTGAGAGATTTAATTTCAGTTCAGAGCAGATCAATACAAAAGCTTTTGTAAGAGCGTGCATGTCTTTTGGTGCCACATATAATATTGACTTGTCAAGACGGTGATAAGGATGACAAATAGGTCTGTATGTGTCATTCATACAGACAGATTCTTCTGATTTTCTGTTGTTATTTTAGTGACTTTTCTCTTCACTTCACTTTGGATAATCTGTGAACAAGAGGAACATTTTTTTAAAGCAGATCACTTATAACCCTGAGATAAATCAAATACGTCATTCTTAGAGTGCTATGCAGTGTCCTTAAGCAATGCATGTGTGAGGAGGATCTGTGCATGATGCAAGTCCTGTCTTGTCTCTAGATGGTTCCCATTTTTTCGGGCTTGTAAGCCGCGTTATGTAATGAAATTGCCAGTAAATTCATGTTTTATAACATTATGGCATATTAAGCTGTTATTTATTTGACTCTTTAGATCAGGTTGTACTGATCTAGTACACTAAATAGAGAGTTACATGTGTTGACTGACAGCTATACCACTGCCAAGTGGGAGTACTTGTTCTTGCTGTTCCTGACTGACCTTGATAACGATGACAAGCCCAAAGGTGTTGATGGACAAGAAACAAAAACATTGTGCAGGTGTCCGTGGCACTGAACCAAGGGATGATTTCATCTTACCACCTTGTGCAAGAAGCACAACTGGATAAAAATGTGTGTTTGCATTAAGATGTTGGGTGAAGTGCTCAGAGGAATTCAGCACGAAGGATCAGAATGTTATTAGCTTCAAAAATAAACTCACCCAACAATTTCTCACTTAACGACAAGCAACATTGCATAGAAATTGATATATTTGTGATTTAGCACCACCAGTGTCAGAGTGCAGTACCACTGTGTTAAATATGGACAGCTGTACACATTTATTTGTGATCAAAAACTAGCAAGTCAACAACTTTGCTCACAGCCAAACATCAAGCAGGTGCAATAACACAAGACAGAGCAGCCAGCTAATATTACTTACTAGTCCAACAGCCAGAAGCCCAGCTCGGCGTCTTTTATTTCACAACGCTCTTGCCAACGACTAAAAGTCAGTCCCACATTTACTTTTGTCCGACAACTTCTTGCTTACTCCATCAACTTCCCCTTCGGTCTTTTCGCCTTTGTCATTATGTCCATAGAGGCTGCTGAGCCTGGTTATATTGCCCGCTTGCCCATCTCCTGTTCTGGCATGACACCTGCGCTGCTCCCAGTCAAAATTCCCTCATGGCACAGGCTTGAAAACTTCTTCTTCCCGGTGGTCCAAAACACCAGGCACTAACACTCCCCCACTGCTCTGAGCTCACTGTACGGCCCGCCCAGCTAACAAACTGAACTAACATTAGCTAACAGCAGCTACAGTTCACAGCAGTTTACTTTACTGTCCATCAGGAAACTCTATAAAGACACCAAGAGTTGAGGCGCAAGTGGAAAACATTTTCTCCATTAAATATGATCCAGTTTCATCAAAATAAGTGAAATAGTTGTGACACACCATTCATCTGATTATACATCAGTGTAGCATCGTTATTTTATGGTAGAGAAGTTAGACAATGTTGCTTTAAAGAGGTCAAAATCTCTCTGGATTTGGACATGGATAGAAACATAGGCAGACAAACTACAGCAGAAGTACCATCTCTGGGTCTTTATTGTTTTCAGGCCCTCCATGCCTCCACTGACACCTGAGGAGGTTTGTTCCTCCCTGCCCCGCTCCTCCTTCTCTCCATCTACCCCCTTTCAGTGGTGTAAGTGAGAAAATGCCAGCATTATGCAACTAGCAGCCCCAAGAGGAGGCCTTTTTTTTCCCTCATTGTGCTGGTGTGTGGAAAACACTCTGTGAATAAACCAGCCTGGTTACTGCCTCCGTGTGAGCCTTTTTGTAGTGAGTCCTCTGTTTAATCCAACCGCTCTCACACACCGGTACACCTGCTGATTCAGAGCAGTGGCTTAGGAGACATCTGGTCTTGTTTGGTCCCATTCAGCCATCCATCTGGCTACTGCCACAGCAACAAACCATACCTTTAACTCTGTGACATGCCATCATTCGTGTAAGCTTGACCTCATCTATAGAGTATCCAATCAGGTCCCTCCACTTCGACATGCACCTGATACATTTAGCCGTCCTAGTTTCCACCTGGAACAGGGGCTGAACCTGAGCCTACGTCAGCTCGCAGAGTACAGTATCTGCCAGTGACCAGGTGTTACAGACGTTTGTGGAGGAGAATAGGAGTGCTATCTTGTTATCTGTCTGTCAGCAAATACTTCAAGATTAACAGAGTCATACCACGTCTTTGTGTTAGTGTCAGAGAAAGTGAGAAAGAAAGTTAGCTTTCAACCCCCAAAAGAGACTCTGCAGACTTCTCTTGGACTTCGATTGCATGATTATGTTTCATTTCTGTATTTTACTTTCCTTCCAAGTGCCTGAGAAGTTTCCTCCGGGCTCCTCCGGGATGTTTTTAACGAAGATTATTCACTGTCGTTGAAGATGCATTAGACCTTGTACTTTCTAATAATCTAACACATTGTTGTTTGTTCGTGGTACGTCTGAGTGAGTGACAGCGAGTGCTGGCCACTTGAAGGAGAGAGACAAGATAATCCCTCCCTTATAAGCCTGGGTATAATGAGATTTGGGAGTTTTGGGAGCTTGCCTGTTCTCACTGCCCTTTTCCACCAATGCTTGGCCCATGTGTTAAGCTCCCTGGAGGCACTACCTTGGATTCTGTTGACCCTTAAGGTGGCATGCACATGGAGACATCCCATTAGGAAGTTTTGGCCAAAAATCCCCCCCCGTCTGCCTTTTTTTTCTTACTCCAGTTGAGCAAGCGGTCTTGTGCTTTTCCCCTCAGAGAGTTTTGGGTTTTTTGGAGGGGCGGTTTCTGTTGGACAGCAACACAAGATCCTGGAAGTGGGCTTGTTTTGCATTTGCTAAAGAGGAAACCTGTTGTTCGCTTTGTAAAGTGTCAGACCTGATGGATTAGGAAAATAAAGAATCAGAGTTCATGCTGCAGGAAGAGGAAATCCATCTATTGAATCCTGCTGGATCTGCTCTGTAGCCATCATTGTGTCTCTTGTACTTCATCATGAATTAAAGAGGGAAACTTGCTCTCTTTCTTTCTTACTGATGTGAACATGTAGCTTACAGTATACTGTAAAAGAGTGTGACTCAACAGACCAAACAGACGGAGGAGACAAGCACCGTTGTGTTTGCCTGAGGCAGCGGGAGGAGACTGCAGCACGTCGCTCCGGGCAGGAGTCTAACTCGCGCTCACACATAGAGACGCTCAGATGAGGGAGGAGGTGGAGGAGGAGGAGGAGGAGGAAACAAGAGGGTGTGGCATTTGAACAGACGGCACTTCTTCACTGAAGAGCACAGAAGAGCGCAGGCTGTCAGTCAGTCTGTCACTCAGAAGCGGTGGTCCGGGACGTGAAGCCGTCGTTCTTCTGTTCCTGGAGGCTGATGAAGAAGAGGTAGTTTGCGGTGGCGGAGTGGGCCTGGGTTTCATTCAGGTCAACACGATGCATCTGGTCGTAGATCCCCTTCAGGAGGCCATGATGAAGATGCTACCGTATTTTGTGGAGAACGCTGTGTTGACCCAGAGTGAGATAAACCGCATGTGAGTTAAGTTTATCTACTAAAAAGGGATTTTGAACTAGTGGGAACAAAGTCCTTCACTGATCAAACACCTGACTCTACGCTGTGTGATTATGGTTTTTCTAAATATTAAATTTAATTGTAACTTTCAGAGTTTGAATGTTTTCTGGGTCATTTGGCAACAGATAACCATGGTGTCATCTGAGGGCAGCAAACTGAATCAATCACTGAACATGTGTAGCTGATATGAGATAATGGACCTCAGTCAAAATAAGTTATTATGCACCGGTAGCTGAGATGAAGTGCCGCATGAATCACTGCACGAATGCTGGCTTTCTTCCTGTCTTTAAAGGAGCTATAGGTGCCATAGGTTGTAATCATGGGGACTCATCGGGGCTATCTGGCAAGCTTTTCTGTCATCTTCGTTGTTTGCTTTGATACCAGATGTATTTTTAGCCCCAGTGTTTGTGGGGAAGCTGATAGCAGGGTGCCGCAGGGCAAGAGACAGTAGGGCTGTTTAATTAGGATGTCTGAGTACAGCCTGTAAATCAGTGGGACAGCGCTTGATTTACACGTGAGGCCAAGTTTCACACATGCTCAAATTTCACCAAAGTGCACCCTTTTCTTTGGGAAGTTATCAGGTATCACAGGGTAAGACCTGTGGACTTAAAGTCCAGCAGGGATTGAGTGAGCAGCAGAGTTTTGTACACATTACCGAGGAGTAACGAAGCTCTTGGTCTTGCCACTTTCGCCTCATATTATCCATCATTGCCTGACAGTAGACCCTCCTGACAGCATCATAAATCTCAAACAGAGAACAGACTGAAACAAAAATCCACCAAAGTGACACAAAAGCTCTTGTTGAGAAGTGTCCACCCCCGTGCTTTGTCACTGTGGAACTTTTTCTGCGGCGCTGGGGGCGGAGGGAATTTATTGTGAGGTGCACAAAACGAAGTCCATTGTTCCCACAAAATCATCTGTTTGGCCCCGGCCTGGTCTTCTGTATGTGGGTTTTTGAAAGTCTGATCAGAGAGAGAGAGAGCAGAGTTACAGAGCTGGAAATAAAAGTGCAATTGTGAAAGCGGTGTCGTTTAGATGAAGGACTTCTAGACCAAAGCCATTTTGCCACATCTAGGGGACGTGTGCACATAAAAAGTACTGCTCCTTTAAGCTGACAATATACTTACTGCACCAATACGTTGATGTTCTTGCTGTATTTAGAGACAGGTTCGTCTGTAGTACCTGTTTGGAGTTTGTTCCTGTCAGTCATCACGTCTGTTTCCCAATGATGATGAGGTTTGCCAGACTGCGCACACACAGTACATAGTGCATGTGTTCCTCCCTGCTGCCAGGTAGATTTATGAATGTGCTCACATTGTTTTGCAGTGAAGTGGAATGATTGAATTCAGCCCGGAGGAAACACCTCACTTCTTTTTTTTTATTGCAGTTCCTTACTTATGTCATCTGTCAACAGCTCCAAAACCTAACCTAAAAAAGTCTTTTTTCACAGGTAGGTGTGAACTGGTAATGGTGGCTTTTCTGTCATCATGAAAGCATCACAAACGACTGCATTTAGGTTTATTATTTGGGATTTGTGTTGCATTACAACGAGGCAGCAGAGACCTGACAAGTTCAATCTAATTGCAGCCCATGCAGCAGAAAGAAAAGGACAGATAAGCATTCAGGATCACAGCTTGATTCATGACTGCTGCTGCAGGCCTGAGGTCTACGTCTGTAACGTGGCAGCTTAGGGTTTTCCACTCAACTGTTGAGGTAAATCACCGGCAGCAGGCTGCCATGATTTATGCTCATCATGTTGGCTGTGTCTACTGAACTCAACTGTCCTGTGAAAACTGAATATTTCATTTGTCTTGTGCCTTGCTGTCCAGCGAACAAGCTGAGCATATAGTGTCTATGTTTCGATGCTTTTAACGCCTCTGTCCCGTTTTTTTTTTTTTTTTTTTGCAGCCTGAGTGAGAGCTTCTTCATGGTGAAGGGTGCTGCCCTCTTCCTGCAGCAGGGAAGCAGTCACCAGGGTCAGAAAGCACATCCTCACCACAAACATGCAGGTGAGAAACACGACAGGCACGACACACAAAAAAAAAGCACACCTTGTTATCCACATCGTTACCCAAACTGCAGGTTTGATCTCTTTAATCTCCCCGCGTCAGACTTCTTGTCCAGGTTATTTGTATAATGAGTTAATGTGTGGCTCTCCTTAAAACTGCAGCAGATGTTTGTGGCTTGGTTTGAGGCGAGGAGGAGGATGGCAGCGGCTGCTGCCTCGTTGATAAGCGTGTTCCAGACGTATAGCTTAGGCAGATTAGTGCTTAAATCCAGCGCATGGTAGCACTGTGAGTAAAACTTCTGTTCATGATGAAAGGAGGCTGGTATTGTTTGTGTTACCTGGTGTGCCCTCCTGGTGCTTTACTGAGTAAAGGCTACGTAAGATGAACGTAAAAGAAGCAACGTAACAACTATATGCAAGTTTTCAAAGAAATGAAGGCGAGGGTGGAACAGTTTTTGGCATCGAACAGGACAAAAAACAGGTAGCCAGCCTACAGTTTTGTGTTTATTGTAGAGAAAGTAACAGTAGACACGTTGCTTACAGTGTTCATACTGTACTTTGCGTGTCCCAGTGACCAACCTTTCCCAGGTGACTTACAGTATATGTGAAGAAAATGTGAAGATGTGTGGTGTCGTGTTTATTTTATCAGTTGGACCGAACAATAAACTGGCCAGTGTCTGCTTTAAATGTCACCATTGGAAACATCTATTGCTTTAAAGACACAATACTGACCTGACACTTCACTGGCATGATGGGAAATCAGCACCAGCCAAAAGCCAAAATGTTGCCAAGGCCATTTGGCAAGTCACGGCCATGGTTGGCAGCTTTGTCCACTCTACCAGCCACTTTGTCAGGTAACCCACATATTTGCTGGTCCTGCTTTGTTCTCAAAAAAAACAAAAAAAAAACACATTTGGCCGAGGGAATAGTTGTAACATTTCCAAGTAACTGTGACCTTCAAAATAAAAAAAAGATAATGAGGTGACTTAAGCAGGATTCAGATATCTTCTGACGTGACACTACTGAATGAGTGCTTACTCCTCAACTAAGCTGTTTCACTCTGTAGGAATCAATGGATGCTCACGTACACGGACTAAACTGCAGCTTATAAAGCTGAAAGTCAGTATGGTGTCAGTCAAGGATCTCGGCTGAACTAGGTTGAACCTCTCACATCAACATGGACACATGATACATAATAGTCTGTAGATATATTTATGTTTCTGTGTATCTCGCAGCTGTTGTTATTCAGAACAGATGCCAACTTGGCTGCCACTGAGCCATGAACTCGTTTGACTCTTTAAACAGTTTGATCCACTTGGATCCATCAAAACCATCAAAAACACACATGAAGTGTTTTTACCAGATTTTTCTTCTTGCGACTACAGACAGTGAACTTGTAATGTTTATGAGCTTTAGCAGGCCAACATGTTCAAACAATAACTCACAGGAGGAGCATTATGGTACCATCAAAAACTATATATATGTTAAAAATCATACCTTCTTTAATCATATTTTAGGAAATGTTCTTGAAGGAAGTGATTCATGTAGATTTCAGCTATATTCGTGCCATCCTCGTTGACAGAGTTGCAGTAGTTGCTTTGTGAGAGCTCTGATGTTTGACTGTTTTTCATGTTTAATCTTAAAGAACTATTATTTTCCTACATTTTCAGTTCCCTTGCGACAGTGCACGTTCCCCAATTAAAGATACATTTGAAACCTTTTATTGTTAAGGTTATATACTTTGAACATATGGTACTGCATTTTGAAGTTTTGTCAGGACGATAATCGTCAGACTACATTTTGAAGTTTGAATGAAGTTTTCAGCATTAATGTGCATAATTTGGAACACCGCATCAGTAACAAACACCATCACCTGTCTGTGAAACATACAGTATGTTTCATTATGAAAACTGAAACATGCTGAAAACTTCAGAAAGATTTATCATGTATCAGTCAATATCTCAATTTTGGAGGAAATGTATATACTTTTCAAACCTTCATCCAAAAACATGGATGCATTATGCTGAGTTATAAGTGATGACATAGTTAGCTCTCTGTCTGCTGCTACCTTTGAATTGCTGTTGGTCAATCCCTGCACCCTGTTTTTATTATCCAGCATCACTGATATGTTTGACATCAGACCGTGGTGTAAAATGAGCACAGAAGATGGAAAAATGAATTTCTCTTCAGTGAACAGCTGAGGAAGAATGTTCTATGTGTTAAACACTAGGGAGCAGTGTAACTTCACGTGACTGCAGCGGCTCCTTTAATTATATAAACACATTATGTCCCCAGCATGCATTATGTTTTCATTAATATTCTCAATCAGTGTTCTTTTGATCCTCTCTTTCAAGTCAAAATGTGTCCGTTTGTATGACGAGATACATTTTTAATCGCTGACGCAGAACAGCCAAAGGTCAGGGATCAATTTTCTTTATGATCTTCTTCGACAGGTGACTTACCTCAACACTTGCAGGTGATGATAAACATTCTTCGCTCGGAGGACAGAATCAAACTGGTGAGAGACGACATAAGTGCATGCATACATCAAAACAAAAACATACGCACACACACACATACAGTACAGGGCAGTGACTAACACTCTGGCATAGCAAACCCTCCAGAATGCATTTTATTGTGTACTTAAGACGCTTATTTTTTCTCTGTAATTACGAGCTCATGAGAGCCGATTTGAACACACTCAGGAGAGCATTACCAAATGTTTCCATGGTGTTTGTGTGTGTGTGTGTGTCTGTATGCATTAGTGTGAAGCTGAGTTATTTCATTTTATGTTTACCAGCTCTGTGTGCTCACACATCCTGAGGACTCGGTTACCCTATTACATCAAAGTTGTACTCCAGTTTTCTTTGCAAGTCCAGCTGAGACAGATTTTAGCAGGAGGGTCACTTCTCTGGGGCATTTGATGCTGTGTACAAACGAGTTTTGCGCTTGCCACATTAGATTAATGTGAATTAAGTGTGGGTCAACCCCAAAAATGGGTTTTAAGTTTATTTAAGCATGTCTATTAAACATAATCACCCTGTCCAGGCGGTGCGGCTGGAGAGTGCATGGTCAGATCGTGTGCGGTACATGGTGGTGGTCTACACCAGTGGGCGGCAAGACACAGAGGAGAACATCCTACTGGGAATCGACTTTACCAGCAAAGACTGGTAAGAGTGTGTGTGGTTTTATGATCATTACTTTATGGACAGACGGCCATCCTTTAACCCTTTGAAGACGTTTACCATGCTGATGTTTGGTATCTTTTCTTTCAGCACAACATCCCCTATTAAATCTGACAATAATCTTTTCACTTTGACATACTTGTTGCACCATTATGGACTCAAAAACACAAAATCCGATTTGAAAAATTATGTTTGTGTGTTGTTTTTTTTTTATTACAAACATACAATATGCTCAGTGGAGCAATTCAAATGATAAAAATGTAAACACAAGTTGCAAACATGAACAGAAAAAGGTAACACTGAGATACCATCAACCTATATACATCTATTTTCAACAAAAAGCAGGTGTAGCCGTTTATATACAAAAGAGACAGAGAGCTACATCACAGGCCTTACATTCCCAAAGTGAAAAAATGTTACATATAAAAGGTCAAAAAGAGATAAAAATGATCTGATCACGTTGGCGTGATCAGTGACTTTTGAGAGTTCAAGGACCAGTGTGTAAAATAGGGGAGATCCACTGGCAGAATATGGCAGATTTATGTAAAATAACAATTGTTATGTTTTTGTCATCTTTTATATCTACAGAGGGAGCGGGTCTGTTTCACCGCTGTGTTTCTACAGTAGCCTGGAACAGAAACATCAAACACTCGCTCTAGATTTTTTGCATTTTTTGGCGCGTTTCACTGCCACCATAGTTTCTCCTACATGCTCAGAAGGGGAGGTGAGGTGAAAGGGGTGTAGTCACCAACAGATGCCACAAAATCCCACACACTGGTCCTTTAAAAGATAACAGAGAGTTTGTGTTTCCTTTTCCTAATTTAGTCGTTTCTTGTTTGTTTAGATTCACAGCTATTCGTTGAGTTACCCTACAATGTAACAATTGTAGCAACAGAGGTTTCTAATGTGGCAAACCACATCTATGTTATTTTGTTTTTTTAATTTTCTTTTCCTCTGCCAGCAAAAGCTGTTCGATCGGGATGGTGCTGCCTCTGTGGAGTGACGCAAAGATCCATCTGGATGGAGACGGGTGAGTTCTCTCTGTCAGCGTGACCCCTGCATTTAACCCTGTGATATGTCCCTACTTCTTACCCAGCGCTGCATCTACAACTGACACATGAGATGAATATGATACACACATAAGCTACGCGGTGCTCAGGGAATGACCATCTGTTTTGTTTGCTCCTCAGGGGCTTTACTGTGAACACGGCAGGTCGGACTCATGTCTTCAAACCCGTGTCAGTGCAGGCTATGTGGTGAGTAATAAACAACCTCTGGAGCCACGGTGGCTGTCTAAGAAATCCAGCTTCATGACACACCACAATAAATCTCCTGATGAACAGATGTGCCACTCTGCTGCAGTGAGGCAGGTTGAGGCAGCGCTGCTTCAGTCTGCCACCTGCTGACATGAAGACGCATGTGCATAGACCCTTTAATAAATTGTTAGCACTGCAGTAATATAATTATTTTTACTCAAAACCAGACTTAGTTTAATCATCTACAACTTTATCTTTCCAAAAAATCAACATCTAGGTCAGCCCTGCAGGTGCTGCACAAGGTATGTGAGGTGTCACGCAGGTATAACTACTTCCCTGGAGGCATGGCTCTCACCTGGATGGGCTACTACGAGAGCTGCATCGCCTCAGACCAGAGCTGCATCAATGAGTGGAACGCCATGAAGGACTTGGAGACCACACGGCCAGACTCGCCGCCCATGTTTGTTGCCAAGTCAGTGAACACAAACCAGCTTGAATCAGACGCCTTATGTAAAGACTAAAAACAAAGCACTACTACACCTGTTGTTGTAATAGTTTGACATCTCAGTGCTGAGGTTTTTATGTGATTTAATCCTTGGTAGGCCTTCAGAGAGAGAGAGGACAGAGTGCCTTATTAAAGCCAAACTCAGAAGCATCATGACATGCCAGGACCTCGAGAACGTCACCTGCAAACAGGTAAAATAAACAGTACCAGTGTTTTGCATTTCTTTCTCTTGGTTTCATTTTCAGTGGCTACATTTACATTTCATTCTCTAAAGATCTCTAACTCGTTTTCAAATTGTTATCTGCAGATTTTATAATAGAATCTCATTTATACTCTTGTATATTACAAATTTCTATATGTTATATACTATTACACTCACACAGCTCATCCCATCCCCCATCCCTCTTCTTTTTTTTTTTTTTCGGCAGATTCGTACAGAGTTGGAACAACACATGAACTGTAACCTGAAGGAGTACAAAGAGTACATCGACAATGAGATGCTGCTGATCCTGGGCCAGATGGACAAAGCTACTCTAATCTTTGACCACGTCTACCTGGTGAGACAACTCCTCACCAAAACATCTCTTGTTTCTCGTGAATAACTGTGAGATGAAACAACTCTCTCTCCATCCCCGAGGAAGACTGCTTTCCTGTGAAATGATTGTTTTTGGAGAAAGAACAAGCTTACAAAGATTTGAAAATATACCGAGTCTAAACAGTATTTTCCTCATTTGTTTGTAGGGATCCGAATGGAATGCATCTAATTTGGAGGAGCTGCAAGAGTCGGGGTGATTTATTTTATATTATGGAGGAACTAAGATAGCCAGACACAAAAAAAAAACATTTTCATTATGATTTGAGCAAGAAGGAATGTTGTTGATGAGTTAACTTTATCTTTCCTCCCCAGGGTGGGCTATATCCTCAATGTTACCAGGGAGATAGATAACTTCTTTCCAGGCACATTCAGTTATCACAACATACGCGTCTACGATGAAGACGCCACTGACCTGCTGGCTCACTGGAATGACACGTACAACTTCATTGTTAAAGCAAAGTGAGTCCTGAGTGGAGCAGAAAACATGTTTATGCTCACGTATGTATCAGTTTAGCAACATCTCATCATCTCACATGCCAGTTAAGATAGATTTGTAATACGATGTAACTTTTTTTTATTTTTGGATTTAAGAGTGAGATTAAAAAACTGAGCTAATATCTTGTAGACTCCTGACATGTTTTAACTTACAAAACACTCTTTTCCTGGATCTGTCAACTACATGCCACCCAACCCCCATGTAAAACCTCATGTGACCTCGCAGCTGAAGTCACTCATCTCCATAAGGGAACATTCAGACCAGGGGTGTCCACAAAAAAACGCAGCCACCTGTGAGTCGAATCCAAATTTTGGAAAAAATGCAACCCGACATCACGCTGCAGCCGCCAATCAGATGCTCAACCCGATCAAACCTTCCACAGTCAGCCTGAAATGTCTCTGAAACTGAGACTATCCAGGTATACTCTACCTGTTGTGTTCATGTACCCAGCTTCTAAATCTAAATGGAAAACGAGCATTTGTCGAGAAACATAGACAGTGAATGAAAGTGAGGGAGCGCCGGCCTCGATAAAGCCTGTTAATCAGCAAAATAAAAAGTTATTTCCTGATTGTTTCACAGTGGTTACCTTCAGCACAAATAGTCACACCCACAGCAGCGCCTACACAAGACCTGATCTTGTCTGAATGTACCCTAACAACGAAACAAAGACGACGAGATGTATTTAAACTCTCTAGGAGAAAGCTTCTTCTTTGTTTTTATAATTTTGTTCTAAATTCTCGCCCACAGAAAGAACCACTCCAAGTGTCTAGTTCACTGCAAGATGGGTGTCAGTCGGTCCGCCTCCACAGTCATCGCTTATGCCATGAAGGAGTACGGCTGGTCGCTAGAGAAGGCTTACAACTTTGTCAAACAGAAGAGGAGCATCACACGACCCAACCCAGGTTTCATGAAACAGCTGGCTGAGTACGAGGGCATCCTGGATGCGAGGTACAGCGCCCACGTGTGTGTGTGTACAGTGTTTTTTCTTTAGTTGTCTTCCCTGTTTTTTGACTGTATTTGTATGTTTCCAGTAAACAGCGTCACAACAAGCTGTGGCATCCAGACGCAGACTGTGAGATGGCAGAGGGGCAGCAGGGGTTGGCTCAGTGTTGTGGAGGCGAGGAGGGAGGCCACCTAACTCCAGAGCCAGGGATGTCTCCCTGCTGTGAGGAGGCGCTGTCTGATAAGGGGGCTGCATGTCCCTCCCCATGCAGGACTGTTTCACTGGAGATCGACCCCGCCTACAACAACTACTATTTCCGCCGGCTCTCCGACTCAGCGCTGGACAGCGAACCGTCTACGCCTGTGCGCGGCCCTCCTCTTCTCGGCATGGAAAAAGTCTTCATAGAAATCGAAGACGTGGAGCGGGACGCCCTGCTGGATGATGAGGCCTTCGATGGGCGTGAAGGCCTGCCGCTCTCTCACTTTGGGCCTTCGGCAGAGGGAACCGCCGCCCAGACGAGCTCTCGGGGGCCTGAGCCCCTGGAGGAGCTGCGTCTGAGGCTGGAGTTCAGCACGGTGGAGGAGGAGGATGAGGAGGAGGTGCAAAAAGAGGAGGCAGAGATGGAGGTGCTCATGCAACCAGATGATGGCGGGGGTGGGGAAGGAGGCGGAGGAGAGGAAACACAGGATGCGGATACAGAGGGTAACGGGATGGACCTGGCAACTCTGAATGAAAACTCCAACAACAACAACCACATGAGCACTCCGCATAACCTTCATGTAAGTTTGAATTACGTGATTAACGCTGTTAAATTTATTAATTTCATGAATCTGAGTTTGATCATTTTTTTCTTTTCTCTCTTTATTTAGGAAAAAGCGTCCTCCATCATCCCTCCAGCTGATTCTTCTACACCTAAATCTAAGCAGAAAGACTCTCCACCCCTGGTCTCTAAGCTTTGCCTTAACCCCAGTCCTCCTCAAGTCCTGAGTTCTTCACTCCCACTGTCCCACACCTCTTCTGAAGGCCTTGTGTCGTCTGCGGTACTGCTGCGCCCCTGTGGCCCTTTGTGTGACTGTGCCAACTGTGCTTCCTCCACGCCGACAGCTCCACTCGACAGAGACGAGCAGCCAGGAGACTCACTGCATTTACCGGAGCCAAAAGACGATGGCGATTTATCGGAAGAAAAGACAGAGAGTAGATCCGCAGCTTCCTCGGATGCTCTCCCCGAGCTGATGACAATGGATTTGGAGGAAGACAAGCCTGCTGTGGCTTGCTACATTGGCCAACAACAGGAGACCCTTATGCAGCTGCAGAGGTCCGGGCTGGTCCGCCGGCGTGCAGAGAGACTAGAGAGACTTTCAGGTTTGACCCAGGAGAGCCTGCAATCTCTGAAGCCTTTGCATGCATGCCAAAGGTCCAAAAAGAGCCCCTGTCAAGCTGAGGATGAAGACGAGTTCTCTGGCTTCACCGGGAACGTCCCTAAATCTTCTACACCATGCCAAGTGCGGTTAGAGCCACTGGTGGTGCCACTGACCAATGAAGCCTTGTTGGGGGTGGTGGGGTCTGGGTTGCTCACACCCACCTCCTCGCCTCATGGCTCCACACTGACACGCAGCTCCAGCAGTGACAGTCTGCGCAGCGTGAGGGGGAAACCCGGCCTCGTGCGTCAGAGGGCGCAGGAGATCGAGACCCGCATGCGTCTTGCGGGCCTGACCGTGCCCTCGAGGCTGAAGCGGTCCAACTCGCTGGCCAAGTTGGGCAGCCTCAACTTCTCCTCGGAGGACCTGTGTTCAGCCTGCTCCTCAGACGCAGGGACACTACTGCTCCTCTCGCTGTCCCCAGAGCCAGACACCGGCTTGGAGTGGGACTCGCCCACCACCTCTGCTCTGCCTCGGCCCTCCAAGGACCTGCACACTTCAGAGAGAGCACTACCAGGTGAGCCCAGAAGCTGACACATCAAGTGGAGGTTATAAACACTCCACACGCCCCCTCATCCGTCACTCTGTGGGTCTGGAGAGCTCAACGAATGAAAACATAAATAAAAAAAAACAATGCCAACTGTTATAACTGTTATAAGGAGTGTACACTCTCGTTTGCCACATTGTTTCTCAAACTGCTGTTCACAGTGATGAAAGTCATATTGCTGTATCTGACAAATGTGTTAAGCCATCAGTGCACCTCTAACTTGGTTTGATTCATGGACAAACAAGTGCCTTACCTACGAGACCAGAGGCACAGAGCTGTGTGTTAGACTGCGGGACGAGACGGTACAAGACACTCACAGTACGTGACACGTACCAAATTATGGTCCATCCATTGGCACTTAGATTATATTTACCTGTCTGGTACAAAGTGGTAGCCTACATTGATGAACTTGAATCCCTCCAGTGGAGCTTGACAGAAAGCCAAGTGTTAATAAATGTAGAGTTGTTTACCGCACAGTTTATGTTTTAGATGCTAGAGGGTTGTAAAAGTAATGGTTACCTCATGTTGCATTCATGGAGCTCTTTTTTTTTTTCGCAGATGAACCCCGGGGCTCGAGCTTAATGCAGTTCATTTTGCTGATGTCAAATTTAAGTGAGGAAATCAGTCTTTAATGCAGAGGAGTGTGTTGATGCATTACTGCGTAACTGTATGCGAGTCTGTGTGAGTGAATGGAGGATGAAAGAGAAGAGAGAAGAAGAGGTTGTGACTTTGTTTTTGTTTTTTTTTTTGCCAGAGGCTTGCTCACTGTTTTCAACAAACAGAACAAAAAATTGGAGTTTGTTGTTCCTTTGCACTGTTTTTTTTTTTTTTTTTTTTTTTTTTTAAATTGTGTGAATACTGGTACACAGCAAGCTATCTTCCAACATAACATTAGAGTAATGTTATTGACCTCATCATTCCCCTACAATGTTCTTGGGAGAGCAGAGAGCGAGTGAGGAGTCACGCTGCATGGTTTGAAATCATAATACAAACGCCTAGTGTGACAGGAACTGAAGATTTATGGCAGTCTAATCATTTAACGTAGGTGACGGGTTTTTCCCAGGCTTTTTGACACAAAACAAACATTTTCCATCCTCGAGAGGTTGCCAACATTTTAAACTCATTTGTGCTTTTTTTAAATTTTTTTTTATTACTTTTTAATTTTAAAAATGTGAAAGACCAAAGTTCTTTGGCTGTCTCGACACATTGGAAACACCATCGACGCTGTACAAAAACGTGTGAACCATAATGTCAATCATGTACGTCATGTCATGTATTTAAAAATGCTGTCACATCTTTTTGCACCTTTTTTGGGGGAGAAACGAAAGAAGAGACTCAGCGAAGTCGTCGGGCTCATAGCTGTTAGGCTTTTATGGCTCATATCAGTCGGTGAGTTTTGAAAGCTTTTGTCACGCTGACGTGACAACGATCACAATAGGTTACTTCACAGTTTTGTAACCATTTTCTTTTTATATTTAAGTATGCAGTAACTTTTGTACTGTACATTGCTGTAGTTTGAATGCATATTGCACTTTTTATGTTGTTCAAAAATAATGTACTGTATGTGTTCATTATGGAAATAAACATTTCTTTTACATAATATACCACCGTTTGTGTTTTTTCTCAGTTCATTCGAGGCTAATAGTATCAGAAAATGTTACGTTTAACCTCCCTGAGTGGTCATAACTAAATATCTGTGCAGTGACTCGACTTCTGCGGTGTCTATATCCTGAAATGACATCATCATGCCCCCATCTGTATGTTTTGGCAGGAGAGCCGGTCTCTAACAGCCAGGTTATATAACATTTGGCTTCCCGTCACTGTTTGCGTGACATCAGTGAATTACTTAAGTTACACGCTCTTGTTCCTCCTTTATGAAAGTGCATGTCTGTATAATGAATGGTAGGCCCTGTGTACAGTACAGCATGTGGTTGTGGGGGCGACGAGGTGGTAAAGATGTTATTTAGTGCGTGTTTGCATGTGATTTGACGCGGGTATAAAGCTATTCAACTTCTAATTTTTTGTTTTTTTTGCATGTACATGAGACCTTTCTACAGATATTTGACATCAAATCTGTTGTAAGATTGCAAACATTTAAATGACAGAGGGACCAAAACAAGGCACTCACTCGTCATCAGTGTGCCAAGAGGCCTGTTTAGCCTGTCTTGAATTAATGATGATCTTAAACTGGAGACAGATTGTCTTTTGTCTAGACAAGACTGAATGACCTGTAACCCTTTTTCAAACATAAAAACACAGTTTGACAAGAACACGGGGACTTCTAGCTGCATGTCTGTCAACACGGTCTCTGGGTGTGCGTCGGCCCCTCTTCCCCTCCTTCTGCCGGTGATTTCTTGGCTGCCGAACCTCCACTTTTGTTTTATTATCTGAGGACGTATCCTGTTTTGGATGTTACTATAGAGACCGAGAGAAACAAAAGAAAAAGGGGTCTGAGCTATTTTTCAGACGATTTCCTACACTCCATGTTGGCTACAGTTACTCATTTATCCCAGACTTCTATCATCTCCTACTTATCTTAACTAGGTTCCTGGAGTAAAGTAGTATCTGTACACCCTATGACACCTCCATGCAAAACAAGCTGTATAAGTAAAATGGAAAAAAAAAATAGTAGGGCATTCCCTAAATGTAATCATCCATAACATCCACTTGGATACAAGGTGAAAAGGTCACCACCTATGTGTGTAAAATCTCTGCTCACGTTCTCCATGAATCTGAATCCACACAAGAGATGGAGATGGTAACGATAACTTCTCCAAGGTTTCTCAAGACAGCAAAAAGCAAAGCTACAAGTTCCCCCTGATTGTGTTAGTCAAATGTGCTGTGACATCACATGGATGTAATATAAGGCTCCCATTGCTTGTGCATTTGAGGGAGGACTGAGCATCACCAAACAACCAACAAAGAGCGCTCTGTCGGTCCTGAGAGAAAGACAGAGAAAGCGATCGACTCAGCTACGGCGTCTTACTGGTAAGTGTCATCCTCAGCGTATGATAGTAGATCAATATTATATGAGTCTTATTGTCAGAGTAGGGAGCTGTCGTGGGCGAGGCCTCTGCTCAGCTTGTTGTGTTGTACTTAGTCAGAGCTGATAAAAATATGATAAGTTGCCTGTTATTCAAGATGCTGAGACTTTTGAGAGGTTCAGTGGTTTTGAATTCCTGTATGTCTGAATATGTTGAAGGAGCAGAGCACATGGTGATCAAGTGATCAGCCTTGGGCATTCAGGGAGGTTAAGACAGGATAATAGGGCAGTTGTTAACAGGGATGGACTGCCTCAGGGGAAGGGGTTCCCCACAATGACTGATAGGTGGAGGATGATCAATGAATGCAAATTCCACTGAGCTCTACTATGGATTTAACCTGATGACTCCACATGATCTGAAGACAGTTCTGTAACTTGTTTTATTGACACAACATCCCAGCATTAAACCACGTATTTGTATCTTCTCACTCGGCTATAACCACTGTTGTAGGGTGATAACATTAGCTCCCTTAGCCTGTCTCTGGCCAGTGACCAGGCCTGTCAGATGATAAGACAACAGCAGTCATATGTTGTCACACAGAGGGGGGTTATGAGGCCACAGACAGGAAACAGATTCATGGTCCACATCATTGTTCATTGTGCCTCTTCATTTTCTCTGCTTACTGCTGCACTTTAGTGGATGAAAACTCATTAAACAATTACACAACTGCATGGAAAAGTTTGTCTCTGCGACACGATCATTTGCCTCATGTTTTGCTCTCGTTCCACCTCCTCCTACCATTAATCATCACCAGCACCATAACTATCAACGTCACTACTACAAGAGCAATAAAAGCAGTCAACAGCATCTGATAATGTTCCTCAGAGAAGACTAATTAAACACAAAACATCTCCAAACTTAGATTAATGTGGTGCAGGGACGTTTTTGAAATACTAATGTCCTCATACATGCAACATGTAAAAAAAAAAGACAGGTCTTACTGGCGCCTAATCAATTAATTGTGTCACATGAAACCAAATCAGCAAAGAAAATCTGACAAGACGCACTAGAAAACAAGCTGACTTTTAAAATACAGAGTGGGGAAAATAAGATTTGCTAACAGACTTTGTCATAAGACTTTGTGAACTTTAAATACTAACAGAGAGGAATGAAATCAATTAGCCAGACACAGCTTTCCTATCTGCTTTGATGCGGAGTATCCCAAAACACTGATGCCAGATTTTTACTGATCACACGTCACTGAGATGAGGTTTTAAGTGTTAAATCAAATCATCCATTCAGTTTGCCAGAAAACAAATGTTTTGTTTCTACATTGCATACAGTGTAAGGAGGAAAAATAATGCTGCAGCGATACTGCTGAGTCAGTCCAAAACAAAAGATTCAAATTCACAAGTGAGATTGATGCAAAATCCTGTGACTGTAATTTGAATTAAAGTGGACACCGCAAGTGTGTGAATAACCCAACAGAGGCTATACTATAGCAGTTAAAGTCATAAGATACTCCAATTCAGCACTTCCACTGAAAATAGCTGCTGTGTGACTATGAGTTGTTTGCTACATGCTACATGCTGAAAACATTTCTAATGTCTAGACACTGTTATGACTGTGAAACCACAAGCAACTGGACTCAGATGCATGACACGGAAGTATAGTCTGGGTTCAGAAGTGTTTACTGAGCCAAAGGTGATCAATCAGAATCAGCAAACAATACGTCAAAGGTGAGGCAAAAGGCAGAGGCGGGAAACCAAAGTTAAACTAGTCACTAGGAGAACAAACTGGCACAGGATGAAGCGAACACACACACATTAAATATACACAGGTGAAACCAATAGGGCCGGGCAAACAATCAAACTGGAGATAAACACGCATGGACAGGAAGTGAAGTGGTCTGAAACAAGAAGAGAGTAACAAAATACAACAGCTAACATGATTGAATTATCTAAAACAACTTAACATACTTGACGAGATATGACATGTTAAATCAAGGTGTTTTGACACAGCCCAACGTGTATCCAAGTTCTCAGTGTATTATTCAAACTGGAAATATGAGTAGAGAGGCTGTGGCAGAGCATGGATCAATCATGGTCAGCAGGCAAAACTTTTAGGCTGGCAACTTGTTGCATGATTTGGGAGGATTGACGTTTTGTTGTGAGGTTAACCTCATGCCTCTCTCCACAGACCAGTATGGGACAGAACCAGGATAAACTGGAAGGAGGAGAACAGGCCCTCGGTGAAGGCTCTGAGGAAACAAGTCCAATCCCTGACTGTGGAGGTGCAGGCAGTCAAACAGGTGATGTCATGGAGGGAGGAAGCTCCTGTGAGGAGGAGGCTGGTAACACGGGGGAAAATTCAGGGGAGCCAGACGCTCAGGATCTGGACGAGAGCCCCGGCCAGGAGCCAACAACACCTTCTAGCGAGAAGCACATAAATTTGTGGGTGAGTCCTTTCGCTGCAAGGGAGGTAAGACAGGGAGGGGCTGCAGGAAAGGAGGGAGGAGGAGGTGGAGAAGGAGGCAGGACGGCTCCACTGGTTCCACAGGAGACGGACAAGAACCAAAAGAGCAGTGCGAGGATTGAGGAAAGAGCCAGAGCATACAAGCTGTACAATCAAATCAGGAGAGAGGAGAAGAAGACGACTGAGAGGGAGCGTCACACACCCTCAAAGATCAAGATGGAGTATCAGGACAAGGGAACCGCCCCACATGAGGAGAGCCAAGATGAAAACTTCTCAGCTGGAGTTTCATATGAAAAGTTTGGCCTTGCTGCTGCCTCAGAGGATGCAAACTCACTTGGAAACACAGAAGAGGACGCTGCGATGATGAAGATGAGCGGATGTGGAGCTCATGCAGGAAGTGAGATTTTAGCATCAGTTCAACAAGATCAGAACAACAGCATCATGGCTGACGCTGCGGATGAAGATATTGAACTCTGTGCAGGAACAGTGGGCCGCTTGAGTAAGAGGAAGGCACCGCCTACAGCTCAACCCCTACATCCTTTGAAAAACAGTCTGCAGAATGAGTCTCTATCAGACATGAGTGATACCATTCACTGTAGACTTCCAAAACAGAGAACAGAGAATACCACAAATGAGGAAACGCTAACATGTGAGGCGAGGCCAGTTTCAAATGACTCCTACTCTTCAATAAAACCAAAGGTCACTGATACTGATGACCAAGGCGAGTCAGTGAGGCCTTATCTACAAATGGATACAACTGAAACAACCACAAATCAAAAGAATGACTTGAATTTGGCATCAAATCCAGCCCCACCCTCTGAACCCAGCTCTATTTTGGAGAAGCTACTGAAGAGAAATAGAAAGGAGACAACCCCAGCTCTCTCAGATATAAAAGAGGTTGACATAACCAACAAGGACACCGTGGATGTTACTGAAAAGAGGATCATTGACAGTGCAGCAACAGAGCTAACCACTGATAAAAATTTGTCGGTAGGTGACATGAAAGAAAAACCAAAAGAAAACCTTGCAGACAAACATCATCACACTGACACTGCTGACACCGCAGATGTAGTCTGTTTTCAGCCTGGAGTGAGTGGAAACACTAAGTGTGACAGCTCACTCACAAACTCACATTATCCCAAAGCTGATTGTCAGAGTTCAAAGAAGAACTCAACAGAAGCTTCAATGAAGAAGGACGTGGAGATCAAGCCAAACATAAGCTCCTCTAAAAACCTGCACACAAACAGCTCACAATCAGCTGTTTCACATGAAAGAACGTCATGTGAAGCGAGTGGTGTGATCACTGAGGAATCTGCACCTTCTGCAGTGTCTGATGCAATGTCTCCACCCACAAAAAGTGATGGGCAAATTGCAGACTCATGCTATTTATTTACTGCTGAGACGACAGATACCAGTACTGTAAGACCACCTCTACAAATAAAGAGTGACAGCGAGAGCAAAGTTAATCCACAGTTATCTGGCTCTGCATGCTCAGATGCTCAACCTGTGCGGATGAGAAAGAAGAAGGTGAAGGACTCTACTGCTGCACCAGCTGTGGATACTGGCTCAGTTAAATCAGAGGAAAGTCTCCAGGTCACAGCAGACATGAAGCAGGATCTCTGTGTGACACTTAACACAGAAAATATGTCTCCAGATCAACCTGATAACAAACTTGTCAAAGAGAGCGATGGCAGTGTCTCAGAGAGAGATGAATCCCAAAGCACTCCCAAATCTAGGCCTGTCTCTGAACTCATAAAGGAGACCATTCAACTGCATGAAAAGCTGCAGCACCAGGACCGGCCAAAGCCAGCTGAAGTCAAGTCTGATGAGCAGGGTCAGTCTGTGAAGGTGGCACAGATGAAGGCGGCTTTCGACTCAGCTCAGAAATCCCCAGACAAGGCAGTCGAGAGGAAGCCATCGATGCGGAAAGGTAAGGGTCAAATCTATACTACAGTATCAAAGTTTAGAAACTGTGAATAGTGCAGGACAATAACAGGTAAATAAATCAGTGAGTCGTTTGTTATTGAAAAGAGAATTAACCAATGAAGTCTGCTTTCCTGGTCCATGAACCAGGAGAATCTGTGCTGCCAGATTAACCACAAACACTTGCATCAACCCTCATCTATACGACTGAAGGAGGGGCGAAGAAAAAATAAATTGGTTGATGGAATACAGCTGTTCTCTTCTGTCAAAAGTCTGCATCACTCCGGATTGGTGAAATACCGCCATCTTGTGGCCCTGTAATACACCTGTGGTACATTGTGTTCTTCTGGAAATATATTTTTAATATCATAGAATGACACCTAGAGCGGGAATATTGCACAAGCATGTTGTATTGTTTCACCGCCTATCACAACCTGTATATTATAGTTGTTATTTAAGGACATTAGAGGCAGCTTCAAAAAAAAATTTAAGTGGATGAAGGACAAAACATTCAGCTTCATACACTTCATACACAAAATACAACCACACACAAACACAAAGGGCTCATAGACATACAAATGTCAAACATAGCCCTGGGAGCAGTTAGGGGTTTGGTACCTTGCTCAAGGAAGAGAGGTGAACTGACACCTCTACAGCTACCAGTCTACACAGTCTACAATTGTAAAATGATGATGCTTTTCTAAATTATATGATTATAAAATAACAGTAAGTTGATGATAAATAGGTGGCTTATAGATAAAATAAGATAACAGGAATATCACAATAATACTACAGGAGATTAAAATGCCATAAAAGCTACATACGCTTATGTTTACATCCTTATATTTTGTATATCTTTGAATTTATCCCCACTTACTCACTCACAAATGCAAATAAACACATATATAAACAATATATATTTTGAATATTATGGCTCAATTAGTTGCTTCTAAATGCTGTGAGTGGATGCACCTCCACATAGAAGAAGAAGCCTGTTACTTGAAAAATAAATTGTAATTTGTGTAAGTAGAATGATGCTTTTCTAAATAATATGATTATAAAATAATAGGAAGATGATGATAAATAGATTGCATGTAGATAAAATAAGATAACAGGAATATCACAATAACATTACAGGTGATTAAAACGCCATAAAGCCACCATGAACACACAATTACTGGTGATTTTCTGTCACTGGAAAACCTGAAGACAGAAGGAGCTCTAGTCCCTGTTATCCAAAAGTGTCTCTGATTGGCTCTTGGAGCTGTCTGTCAAACACCGCTGATCCACTTAGAGCTCGCCAAGCCAAAGGAGGTGGCGGGGCTAGCGACAGAGTGGGAAAAGAGCACACAGAGCGAGCGAGCGGTGTCAGCATCACAGCAGCGGCTCCGGCAGAGGGAGGACTCAGAGTGGGATACGCGTTGGGCTGTGTTATATCATTTGGCTTTCGGGAACACTTTCATTTTTCTCCTCAGAAGGTAGGTTAAAGATTATGTGAATTATTTAGACTCTCTCGGGCTGTTTTTGCTCTTTTAAATCGGCTCCAACGGTCAACGTTTCCCCACCAACTGCCATCCAGACGGGAAAGTGCACGCGCTAGCTAAAATGAATCGGGATAGACTGAACTGTTTTTTTTTTTTTAAGCTAGCCGCTAGCCTTCAGTGGCGGTTAGCTGACAATGCCAAAAAGTTTTTAAACGATACCTTTAAAAAATAGCTGTTTTCAACTGAGGGTTTTGTTCCCTTTTGGGTGTTCGCGATATAAAATGTGCTGTTGGACGTTATTGAGCGGGGTGGGGTAGCTTTAACCATAGTGCGGCAGGAAAACTTATCTCCGAAACGACAGATCCACATACACGGAGGTGCAGGCAGCACAACCGCGCCCTGGCCTTTGGCATCCTGATTGTTTAATATAACTAGACTCTTCAGGCTGAACAATAGGCTCAAGACAGGACACATATCCAAGAATTAACTCTTTCATTTACTGAAGCAATCGATATTTTTTCTCTTTGATTTTTTAACCCAATAGCTAATATTCATCCAGATGCCAGCTTCAGGTTTGACCCACTAACACACTGCTATGGATAATAAGTGTTTGATAGCATCCATGCAAACTACAAATGTAGTACAAATGTGTCCCTCCATCAGCTCAGCTTGTTTGACCATAACACGTGGAGAATGGTTGGTATGAAATTATGCAGACAACCAACCTCAACCTCCTCTAGTAGTTTGCTACAGTCAGTGAAAGTAGACATGAATGTATTGTATTGAGTCCACCAGTATCATGTTAGACAGATGTTCTTTTAATTATGCCCCTTTCACAGATAGATGGATAGATAGATAGATAGATAGATAGATAGATAGATAGATAGATAGATAGATAGATAGATAGATAGATAGATACTTTATTGATCCTAAGGGAAATTCAAGCTTCCAGTAGCAGCATCAGACACAGTAAACATACATTAAACACACATTAAAATGAACCGATAACATGGTAAGCATACATTAAAATGAATCTTTTATCTTTACAAATAGAAAGCTATATAAAAAGTAAAAATAGAAAGTTAAATTAGGCTGTAGATAATGAATCCAGGTCACAGCATACAGCAGAGGTAGTAGGAATAGAGTCAAAGGTGACAAAGCAAGGGTCAACTTGAGATGGGCTACAATATTTTCACCAACCTAAACATGCTTTATTTGGTTTGCACATTAATGACAGGGTAATTTAATCTTGGAGTGTGTTTTTAGTCGACCATCAGTCAGACAGGAAATCAGCAAACATTTATGTACCTGGAGGTAGAGAGTATTTGGCAGTTTTGGTTGATGAAATGACTCCTTTATCTAGTTAATTGATTAATTGTACTATGAATTCAACTCACCCTTATAATTTGACATATTTCTGCCTAAGAGGTGCAAGTAATGTGATACTCAAATACCAATACCGCTCCAGGAAGGCGGCATGCTGAAAATTGATCCAAAACTGAAGGTTGTATGGCGACCTCGTCGTAAATGGTCTCTCCAGTCGAGCCTTAGTGGCTGTGTGTTGACCCAAGTAGTCCTTTGTGTGACCCCCCACCCCTCTATCCTCTGTCCCTGAGCCATCGCTGGCTCATTTGCTTGCTCATGACAATAGGGCAGATTGATTTGTAATGACCGTGGTTAGTGTGCCAAAAGAGCAGCATGATTTGCATATTTGGCCCCTGTTTTGAACTGGGTTACTCAGCTTCCGCGTGTATTTAGCTTCCCTTGCCGAGACCCGTTGTGGGATGCAGAGCAGGTGAAGGCTGGCAGAGCGACCTTCAGGGTCAATAGTCAGCGGTGCTACAGCTGTGTTTGGACTTGTTAACCATTCCAGACGCATCAAGCTCCGCCGGTTGCACTGCAGTACAAGGTCTTTAGAAGTGCGTAGCACGCCGTCCTATGGCTTTGGCTGAGAGAGGAAGTGGGTCAGGAAGCAGAGGGAAACTAAGCATGAGATGTGAGGGAGTCTTGGTTCCTATCGACTGCAGCAAGGCGTGCTGGTGTGGGCTGTGGTGTAGTGTGGAGTGCATTTTAAGTTAACATTTTAAAGATCAGGAAGATTTATATCCAGTATCTATCTATTACATTTAATTCATCAGTGTTGATGGAGGTCATCTCAAGTCACTGTAGGGATTCAGGTAGAAACTTGTATGTTACGTAGAAAGTATGATATACCTCGTGTGAAAGCTAGTTCTCATATCAGTCTGCTGGAATAATCAGTACTCTGTAAAAGAAGTTTAATATTTGGTCATTGGTTTGGCCTCTGTATCTCAGTTGGACTCAGAGATTGCATTCTTTGAACATGTCTGACATACCTCAGTTTGTGTCCAGTCCTGTCTGGGCAAGATTGCTATCTCAGCGCGCTCTTTCTCTGCCAGAAACTCTCCAAATGACAAACCACAGCTTGAAAATTCAACTATTTTTGATTTATATCACGGAGGTTGATTTATTTTTGTTCCTGAGAACAGGTGGGAAGAAACATACCATTAAGACGAAGAAGATAAGACTTTATTGATCCCACACCGGGGAAATTCACATGTTAGAGCACCTCGTGTACACAAGGTGGGTAAGAAATTGGTCTTTGCTCTCTTGTCGGGTTCTCACAAGTTGAAGTCGAGTTACCAGTGAGTCTGAAGTGAGGTTATTCAGCCACATTTCTGTGATGCTCCAGTCTCAATACTCCCACTGTAGCCTCGTTAGCACGGTTAGCTCCTGTTAGATAACCCAGTGATAACATAAATACGCATGGTTTGTACTGTCTTTCGTTCCTGGCACACCTGCGTAGTATATTAGTGTTTGTTTGTTTGTTTGTGTGGACTAGCCTGGTAATTAAAGGGGTCGCATGCCTAAATCTGTGCCCCTAATTGTAGAAAATAGACACACTGACAGTGGATGTTCTACGTTTAATAAGCCACAATTAAGTATGTTAAATATATAGAGCTAAATAGTTGTTTATCTCAGCTTGTTAGATGTCTATTATCTTCTATAATCTTCTCTTCTGTATTATCGAACTTTTAGGAACAAGTTTGCTTGTTTTGCTTGTAATCTAAATCAAAGATGACGTTCAAATGTTCTCTTTCAGCTTCGTATCATTGCAAATCCAGCAGATGCACACTAACTGACTGACTAATACTATTTCCTCCATTGGTCTTTCCCACCACAGCTGACAACATCTGTTGAAATGGAGCAGTGGTTTGCACATTTCTCATTGGGGGAGGGGGAAGTAGCTGATCAGGAAGAGGAAGGGATACGCTTTGTACTCTCAGGCTATAATATTTAGGAGTTGGCTTTAAAGAACAATAGGCACGGGATTGTGAATGTGTCCTCTTGTTGCGTTGATCACCTGTCAGGAAAGGTGCAAGTGAGAACTTAGGTAAAAACTAGAGCTGTTCCTGCTGTGAGTGATTTTACAAGATTTTAAAGTGGTTTCTTTCAAATCTTGACTTTAAGCAGGATAAGCAGTTTTAAGTCTCACAGCACAAACATTAATAAAGAGTTAGCTGGAATACAATTTAAAGCACGGTCAGCATCACACTAAGCATACATTTTCTGGCACATTTATGGTTCCTATGTCTGAATCTTAGGAGTCTGTTTTTCCTGCTCTGGAATGAGGAAGTTGGCACAACCTCATCACTTGACTTCTGGTGTTTAAAATCTGTAGTCAAGATGTCTGACACGCTACACGCTATTGATAAACGTACACACAATGTCTTATGTGTCACAGACTTTAGTGCTCGTCTGTCTGCAGATCTCATTTCCAAATACAAACGAATACAACGGCATTCCTTGAAACACTGGTGCATAATGTATTGTTTCCCGGTAGTATTTAAATCGAGCAGAGCAAAGGCTGCATGGCCACATGGGTTGGAGAGAGGTGAAAAAACAGCACCTTATCTCATTGTTGCAAAAAAAAAAAAAAAAGCGCTGGAATGTAGCTGGAATCTGATTACAATGGTGGTCCGTGGCCTTGGTTACAGGAAGGGGATTTAGGTGGCGTCTCATGCGGTCTTGGTGACAAAAGGCAAAAGGCAGCCAGTGTATGAAGAGCACTGAGGCGATATCACTGGTGTGTGTGTGTGTGAGTAGTGGCGGCGAGGGGTGGCATGGGAAGTGTGGGAAAGAAAAGTGTGTGACCATTATGGCTGTGAAGTTACATTATGAAACTTTCTGTATGTGTATTCCCCCTGTATTGTCGGCTTATTACCTTACAATTTGTTGGAGGGATGTACTTTTTTTATATGACCAACAGCGACCCAGAGGGTGGCTCCCAAGATGACGCTGGCAGTCACATTGCAGTGAAGTCAACAATAACAACAATGATGAAATGAACCAACAAACAAAGGAATTGCAAAACTAAACATGTAGCAGATAAGACCTGTTGGGAAACCCACTCGAGCCTTGTTTTATTTGCTGATTACATGTATCCACTGAGGGCTTTCTGCCGGTGACCTCACCTCTAGACCACATGCCATTTTTAAGATAAATGGCAACAGACTAACACTGGAATACACTTCTGTTTTGCAGCCCAAAGATGCGTATTGTTTGAAGTGTTATTGCACATGCAGCAGCCACTATGTTTGTATATTTAACTAGTGTGGGAAGTTGTGTGGTAGTTAGCAATTTCTGTTGTCTCTGGATGCACCGTGTAAGGACTTTTTTGGTGCCTTGTCAAGCTCAGTCTGTTGTGAGAAATAGGTGTGTTTTCTGTCAACACAAAGTGTAAACCTAACGCGACGTCACCCACACCCATAGGTTTGTGGACAAGCCTCGAGTTTGGAGTTATAGATGTTGCCACATCTTAGTTTTCAGGAGCCAGAAATGACTATATTTGGATGAGATTGTGGAGCCAGTGGGTGATGTACTGCGAGTTGGGCTGTGCTTAGTTTTGACTCAAGCAGGAAAAAATGGCATCCTGCCTGGTTATAAACATCATTCAAGAGTATTGAAAGTATCAAAGGAATAAAAAAACAAAACAAATCTACAATCAGATTTTGAACCCAGGGCTGCACATGGGGAAAAAATTCACATTTTTATAAGTGACTTCTGGTAACAGCACACAAAAGTATAGATTTTTTTTCTTTTTTTCATACTAATATTGTTTAAAATTGTGGTATCATGTCAACGTGACACTACAATAACAGGATCTTGATTAATATTTGATCAACCAACTGCCTAGTTTGAGTTTAATACAGTCACTGACAGTATAAATAATGGACGGTATATGCATGACGTCACCCGTAGGTGTCTGAAGAGCTGTTTTGAAGCTCAAAATATGTGGCTATGGCCACCTGTTGGCAGTCGTGCCTTCTCTGCCTCTCATTTAATCTAAATATCGTCAAAGACGTGGATCATCAGTGGACCTGAGGCGAGCCGAATGATGCCGGAGTGCTCAAGCAAGCCATCTGTAACGGCACCTAACTGTCAATCAAAGCGCTGTTAATTTTGCATAAATTTAAGCCTTAATATAATTTGAACAGGTGAGTTAAATAGAAATCCACCTTGACATTTGGGGAACTGCAGTTTTTGGCACTCATGCACGTGCTTCACTTTACAGACCTAGAAGCTCTGTTCACTAATTATACTGTCAATGGTCAATACCCCTTCAGGGTAACAACCTCAGGAAGAACAGTTGAAGTTTCCTAAATATTTACAGTAGGTATGTTTAAAGATAAGTAGAAATGGTGAAATTTTTATGCACATATAATATACAGTAGCATACTGTTTCTTCTGTGTTGCGGAGGCTGTTTAGGCTTTGTTATAATTCTGTTCTAAGTCCGTTGCCCCTCCCTGTCCTACATCAGCTCATCCTGATTTGTGCCTGGGATTTCCATGTTATGTCACGTCTCTCTCACCAAACACACGATGAAACACTGAGTATCACGGACAGCTTTGCACCCCAGCAACCAGGTGGTGAAAAGATATAAAGGCAGTCTATACAGGTTTGTATTGACAAACATAGTTCACTCTTATTCTTTTGAATGAGCCATCGTGTCTGGGTGTCACAGAGCCGTAATAGGCAGTGAGTTTTAATCCTGGTTAGGCTGGTTATCTGCCGTAGCTAAGAGCAGGTAAGCAGTTTAGTAAATCTCATCCTCGTCCAGACTCCTGGAGCCATAGCCAGAGTTTCGTCTTCTGGCATCTCTGTAAACAACAATTTCATTTCCTACCTCTGTCTTTCTTTTCTTTTCAGGGTGTGGCGATAATATGTAACAATATTACTGCCTGTCACTCTTTCAATGAGAAACCAGTTGGAGTACAAGTAACTGTTGACAGACTGGGGGTGGCCACATTTGAGTTTGAATGTGGTAGGGATAGGCTGCATTCAATGTCAGGATGTGACATAATCTTACATGTTTATGCACATGCTCCAAAATCTATACACAGTTGCTTTCCAGAGGGTGGACGTCTGATGACTCAGTAAGCACAAAGCACCAGAGGAAATTTAGATTTTCCCGGACGATGGTCACGTGCAAGTTTCATTGATCTTAGTGCTCAATTACTTATCAAGATGCATCATAGATCAAGTGAAAGATACAGGGCTTGTTTTTCCAGGAATAACAAATACTATAGGAATGACAGTCTGGCACACAGACCAAACATGATCCCTCACTAAGCTTTTTTTTTTTTTTTAACTTGTTTAACCTCTCTGTTTTGCAGTTTTATGTCAGAACAAAACAATTTCCCTTTGGTTAATAGAAGGCAGCAGTGTGTACTGTGACTTTGAGGTAAAGATGAGAGGGAAGGAGCTTAAATTATTCCAAATCACCTCCCTTTTCAACCCCAAAATTAGTTTTTGTAGTCTTAAAGTATTGTTAGAATAATATGTATAGATTTGCCATGAGATTCACGTTTCCTCAGCAGATTTGTCAGATGTAAATGGAGTTAAGGAATGCAAAGAGGGATGCTAAAAACTGTGTCACACTGGTCCCATTTCCTGTTTGTCATTTCCTCAGGCTGTGAGGTCCTCCTTCTGTCTCTGCACATCAGGGTCTGCTCTGCTGGCTCAGGACGCAGCAGGGTACATAGCTCTCCTTTCATCTGATTTGCCCAACAGATACTTGAGGTCTTTTCGCTTGAATTAGGGCTGGATCCAGTGAGCTGTAAATCTCAGGAGACTGTCACTGAGTAGCATGGCGTTGCCCCAAGGTGTGTCTCGATCTTTTTCTGGCAAATGTCTGAGACTGTGAGACTGGTGCCAACCTTTTACTTCCTCAGCACAGCCCCCGTTGTCATTGTTGCTTGCAAATGTCAGCCATGATCATTATGACAGTCATTTTTGGGGAGGCGTATAGGTCATAAAAACTGAATATTAAATAACTGATTGGATTTATTATTGACTCTTTTTAAAGTAACAATATGTTACATGTTAAAAAATAACTAAAATAATTATCATGAATGTGAAGAAAGTTTTTACATGTCAAAGACATATGCTAACCAGCTAGCCTGCTCCCATCCTGTCTCATAATACCGCTTTGTACCGTAGGAGGCTATAGTGAATAACTGTAACATCTAGTATGGCCTCAGTCCAGCAACATCGTGATGGTGGACCCCACTGTAACCCCAGCTCAGGCCATGGGAGATGCACGCCGACTGATGCCCAATCTCTCCTGCTTCATATCTTTCCTGTCCCCGCCTGAACCCACTGTGTCTTTGTCGTCCTCTGAGTCGAATCCCTGGTCAGAGTCACTATAAATCACCTTGGTACTGTATTCCCAAACTAGCCTCTGTCGGTCTCTGAGGCTGTGTTCGTTCCTAGTTTGGCTGTGTTCGGTTCTGTTGCCCGGTCGCCCTGCTCTGGTTCTAGTGCACATGCAGGCACAGCTCCCCTTTGGCATTTCTCCACTGTGTCCCCCCTTTTGTAAACACCAACACTCCCCCTGGCGCAACAAACTCCCAGTCCCAGGTAGTTTCATACTGCTAGCTGCATGGCTGACTGAGCTAGCTAAGTAACAGCAGCTACAGTTAGTAGTTTCTCTGGTGATATGCTGCCCCCTATTTGTTTGGAGTTCGACGGGTGGCCAATTCTTAGACAATGCACCTTAATTTAGCTCCATCAATTGGAAGTCTTTCTGTTTTTATGAATTTGTTTTTTGTCCACTTGACAGACACTTTATCATAGATGTTTCCTTTGTGTTGACAATGACCGTGTTAAGTATTAGTTCCTGGTCTCTCTGTGGTAGCCACAGATGTATAACAGGAAGTTTGTCATTTGGATAAGGCCTTTGCTTCAGCTGTGGCAATACAACTTGGTCCAGCTGCCACTTTGCTTCACTAAAATTAAAGATTGGTGTCAGGACAACTCTGCTAGTCAGTGATCCATAATACATCCACGTTTGGAGCAGTAAACTAAACCGTCTACTTTAACAACTAGAAGTTGGTGCCCAATCACCTCTTTATGACTTCCTTGTATCAGGCTCAGCTTGTCAGGTGCAGGTGAATGATGATCTTGCATAAGGGAGTTTGGCATTTGCCCATGGTGCCGATAGGCTCTATCTTTCTTATCTTTCCCAGTAAAGGAGGTGAGATTTGTTTGGAGGAAATTCTGCTTGGGAGGCTCAACACAAGCCCTGCCATGTTGTAGCTTTAAGATCCTGAAGTTGTCAACATTTCAGCTTGGGTATGATTCGAGTCCTAGTCCAGTAATTAGGTTATGTGCAGGTACAATGCTCCTGACATAAATTAAGTGGGTGACATATGAGAAATTCCCCAGTTCTGTATGATTGCCCAGCAAAAATTGACCTTCCTCAGTGTGAATTGTTGTTAAATTTAACCACAGTAGGCGATAAAAATGTTTCTTAACTTCCTGAAAAGGACCGTCAGGTTACACCTCTACCATATGACAAGGCTTACACACCAAGATCCAGTGTTGCATATCAGCTGCAACCCCACCCAGTCTGCTCTGACCTATACGCTGATATAGCCCAACCTTCTCTCCATAAAAGGTTAATATCCAGTGTCTGCAGTCAAGTTTATCCAAGATGAGTTGTGCAGTTTTGGTGGTGATGCACAGAACTAATTGATGTTTTTTTTTTCTGTGACTGTGGCATCATATTGGGACAGATCTAGCTCTGATTTGTCTGTTTTTTACAACAGTATCACGTCATATTGAACATTTCCTGCTGTTTGTAGAGCTAAAGGATAATGTGACTGGGGATCTTTGTGCAGGCCCAGACTGACCTCAAGAATGCAGTGATTGTTTTGTCTAGGCTTGTCACACTATCGTGGCGATAAAACAACACATCTTATAAAGCGCTCCTGCATAAAACAATGTACTATTCTGCTGCAAATTAACAGAGCCAAGAGCAGCAGGGTAGTTTCACAGCTTGCTCTACATTTGCGTGGTTAAAGCAGTGTCCTCATGAAACGTTACCGCACCTGACGTGATGGGTTGCCCCTTTTACCACCACGGAAAGACCTGGTGGCTGTTTGGAAGTCGACACATTTCCCCTAAATAGTCTAAAATCAGTTTACATTTCAGGCGAGAAATAGACCATGCAGTCATGCTTAATTTTTTATCTACAAGTAATTCCCCCTCAAGGTTCAGTAGTTAAGAGGCAGCTTGTCTGTGCTCGGCGAAAACACCAAATACAGCTCTGCTTGTTATCGTCATCTAAACCTCTTCTCATAGTTTGCTGATTGGTCTGGCTTCCAGCTGCTCAGCGCAGTCCATTGTCAGTGGATGTTTTCCAGACTAAAATCATGAGAGAAACCTGAGCTAATTAAATTTTGTCTGCTTTTGCAAGGCAAGGGGTAATTCCAAACGTGAGGACATAACCAAGTCCAACAGTTGTTTGCAGTTTGACGTTTTATAAGTAACCTTTTAAGACATTAGTTTGCAGTTTTACTATTGTATTGTGTTTCTTTCCTGAGTTGGTATTTCCCTGATGTTGCTAAGCAGCATGTCTGTGTTACTAAACATGTCTTGGAGACAAATTGCAGCCAACCAAACACCCATGCATTTGCCAGTGGCATGAAGTGAATTTTTGCTCCACTTTTTCCTCCTTTACCTTCGACAGAACAACGTCTCTCACTACTGGATGTTTAGTTTACAGTCGCCCTCACCTGTTGGAGACGAGACTAAGCATTATACATACCATAAAGAGCAGCCATTAGACACTAAGCATGATGCAGACCGGCAGGGAGAGGAATCGCAAGGCACTCAAACCCTTGATGGATACCCAGAGGTCAGCATTGATGATGGGAATAGCAAGGACATTGATTAGCCAGTCGCCATCTTTATTATGAGTGCTGGCACATTGCCACATCCTCAGTCTATCTCATCCAGTTATAACTCTAAAATATTGTTTCAACTTCTCACATCTTAGCCCCACTTCAGTATACTGTAGCTAAAACATACTAGAAGTGATCATATAAATCTCTTGTTTTTTCTGCCTATTAAAGTGCTGATGAACTGGCAGTGGCCTCGTAAGTCATTTATTGCTTTGCTCTCCTTTTTTTTTCCACTGCTTCCCCTTTTAGGAAAGAGCACTCGCTCGAGCCAAGAGAGCATATGGTTCCATTAGACAACCAGTAGGGACTAACTCTAATTGACCACTTGCAGTGGCCAACAATTAGCCTGTCAAACACTCAACAATTTAAGATAAATTCAACTTTCTTCCACTCCCCATGACCCCCCCCCCCCCCCCCCCAAGCTTGGCTTAGTAGCATAATAAGCTAAATTACCACTGTGTTAATTGTTTATCTCAGTATAGACATTGATCTTTGATTGTACATGGGGGTTGTTCAGCACACTGGAAGTCACACGAAGCCAAATTCATGTTTGTCTGGGTGATGTCTAACAAGCCTATGTGCCAAACCTGTTCGGTCTCCTTAACTGTAGTAATTATAATTAACCAGGAGAATCACTAGATTGATTAAATAACCAGGGGCTTTTCTGTTTTTACTGTTAAAACTGCAGCCGACACACCTTGTTTAACTTTTCTTGTAGTGTTTGATTGCGTATGCAAAGCTAGGTGTGTGGTCGCATGTCCTTCATTGGTCCCAGCTGAATGAGGCGTGGCCATCTGCATCATCCCTTCCAGGAAGCACGGAGGATCTTGATTGGAGGGGCCCAGCATTGGCGTATTGTAAGATGTGAATGTAAAGAGCAGACTGTCTACCCGAGGGCATACACGCCATCGTGTCTAACTTGTCTAATGGTACACACAGTCCATCATTTTGGATTGCTGGTGTTTTTACAGAGAGTACATGCCTGACAGTCAGCACTGATGCTGCCCTGTGTATGTCAATAGGACAACTACATAAGACGAGAGGCTCAAAAATGATCATGCATATTGTAAAGATTCACTATATTGTAACCAAGCGGCAATCTCCGTGGCTGTGACGTGAAGCCAATGGCTACAGAACGAGTCAAGTCTCCATAAGCCCCCATGTTAAAATGTCCAACTTCACAGCAGAAATAAACATGTTTACAGCCGTTACAGTGGTTGTCCCAGACTAAAACATCACCTCACTGTAAGGAGGAACAACTCTTCTTTTCCCATTTTTGACGTACTTTAAAGGTATCCATTATGTTAGGCCGATCCTTGGCTGCCGGTGACCGTGACGCTGTGAAATTAGAGAATTACCTTTTTAAACATCTTTGTCAGAGTATCCATTTCTTGCCCTCAAGATGGATTTAGTGTCTCATTTTTTTTTAACTATAATGTATCTACCAGGATTTCTGGAGACTGTTTATAATTGGATGACAGTCAGTTGCCCTTGGTCTGAGTCAGCCTTTCCCGGAGTAATCAAATTCAGTTTCCTAGACACATGCACTTCTGCTCGAGATAAATTTAGAGCAGGATTTAGAGAATCTTGTGTAACTCCAGTGAAAACTGGAAAGTCCTCAATTTAAGGAAGATTAATGTGAACTCTAATGTGTTATTAACAGTTTTATCTAATTTGAACAAATTTGTCTTTTTTAGCCCACCGTCAGTGTTTGGGGACGGCAAAAATAAACAGTTGTAATTACTGACATGTTTTACAGACAAGTCGGGGCTGTTAGGACACTCCCACATCCCTACAGGAAGAACTTCCTGCGTGTGTTGTGATCCTTGTCCTGACGGAAACATGCCATACAAGCGTTTCTTGCTCATTTTCTCTCTTTTACCCCCACACACACACACACATATATGCACACACACACACAATGGAAAACCACCTCCAAAACATATCCCACATCCTGTGCTGTGATTTTATCATGTTGGTGATTCAGGCTGGGAAACTGTTACCATGTGCGGTGTCAAAAAATTTTAAAAAAGTATTGAGGAGCGTCACAAAACCAAGACCGCTTAAGAGCTTTTGTCTTTCTTTAGGTTGTAGGTCAGATTGGACCTTTTGGTTCTCGTCGTTTATCTACAATTGTCCAGCTTTCCATTATCTTTGGAAGTGGTCTGTTATTATAAGCACAGCACTTGGACTTGTAGCCCTTTTGAATGGGCTTGTTTTCCAAAGCTCTCTTTGTCTGCCAGCAGATTCTTGTCTTGGTGAAGATTTTTTAGCTGAACCAGCTACAAAGTCTGTTTTTGTTTGGATTGAGTATGTCCTATTTTTCCTTTGGATGTGGCTCTTTTCTAAGTGTGCCACATACAAAGCGTGTTAGTATTTCAGATGTTTAATATTTGGCACGACTGAAGATGAAAAGATGAAACCAGGCACTACAAAGAGATTGATGTCCTACGAAATATCATAAAGTGTGTTTGTTTTGTTTGTTATTCATACGCTATATCTGAAATCTGAACATTTTAAGCCCCTTTTTGGATATTTCACAGTTTGGGATGAATTTGTACCACTTTTCTAGGGCTCACCAGGAAATATCGTGTCACACACAATAATAAGTGTTGCTAGTGAGCTGTTGCGTATTGCTGCTTATGACTGAAGCTTGAAAATACTTGCTCTGTGATCACATGGCAGAGAGTTGATAACTTATTTTTCACTTGAAATGATCTCATTCCATTCTTCTTCTTCTTGTGTTAGAGTATGTTTGAAGAATGAAACAATCAAGCTGTGCCACCGCCGTCATCTCCTTTCCACAATAGGGTTTTAAATTCAAATTTGTAAGCTACAACATGTGTTGGTAATGCTGTTCTTTGAAATCGTTAGCACCACGATGCCCAGAAATTCCAGGGAGACCCATGGAGTAATGGTTTGTTAGAAAACACTCAGAGTGAGGGCAAAGACATCTGCCAAGGGGATATGTCGTGGAAAAAAGCTCACATATGATCTCAGTCTGCTCTTTGCTGCAGTTTGTGGATGAGACGTCTTGTGTTCTCAAGTCTTTCAAGTAGTTTATATATGTGTTGGTTCATATTTCAGCTCTCCATCCTGTATACGTGTTATCTTGTTACCACAGATGCCTTCATGTCAACACTGTATGTCTTTGAATTCCTCTGCTAACCAGCACCGTGTTGAATCTCCCTCTCCTCTCTTTTTCACAGATATGATACGACGAGTCGTACGGCAGAGCAAATTCCGTCACGTCTTTGGCCAGGCGGTAAAGAATGACCAATGCTACGATGATATCCGGGTGTCAAGGGTCACATGGGACAGCGCCCTCTGTTCAGTCAACCCCAAGTTTGTTGCCCTAATTGTTGACGCCAGTGGCGGTGGAGCTTTCCTCGTTCTCCCTCTTCATAAGGTACGTGTATCGTGTTAAATAAGCATTGCATTGCGTGCTTGGACAGAGCTGGCCTCTGTGACATCTAGATAAACTGCGTGTGTAAACATGTTTGCATTTACCTGCTTCCCTTTGCTGCATCAGGAGGGCACGCTGTCCAATAATGTATTGGTTAATGAGTGTTTTTAGGTAGTTTTATATTACTTGAGGTGAAATCAGCTTACTTTGGTGCACATTCTTGTGCTTTAATGATACAGAAACATCAGAGATGGCAGATTGCTGTGATTTTTGTGATGTGCTGTGATTTGAATGATCAGTATCAGTGCCAACTGCAGGTTTGACACTATTGGTTGAGGCTCTGAGAATGACAATATTTGCAGTATGGTGTTTGTTTGTGGTTTGAATCTACAAACTTATGAGATTACGTTCTTCATCTACAATTTCTCTGCATATTTGCTTCCAGGCACACACTGATTAAATGATCATCTTAATGATCTTGCTTTTTGATCATTGTGTTTACAGGCTGATCACCTTTTAAATGTTTTGATAGAAAACCGGTTTGTTTGGTCCTAATTCTGAGGAAAACGCTGCATTGAAATTGTGTAACGCTAACCTCTTCAAGGCATTGTGTGTCTTTCGTGAGTGTGGTGATGCGTGTGCTGCTTTTGTCGCAGATGATTTAAGTGGATTATGTCTGGATGTTTTTATATGGGGGGTTGGGGTGGTGGTGGTGGTGGTCTTGATATTAGAAAAGAAAGAAAAGCCATGTGTCTGTGAGGGATTACATTTGGACTGACATGAATGTAAACACATAAAAAGGTGGAGAGAGTTGAACTGAAAGTCTTGATTCCTCTTTTGTTTTTGAGAGTAGCAGCCTATTCCCTGTGCTTTGTTTACAGTAAACAATCATTTGCATCGAAGACTTTACCTCATACGAGCAGCACTGCTGGCTCTTCATGTCAGTGTACATTGGGGTTAATGTTTACCAGCGGGCTGCTCTACACACCCTCATGTGTACAACAGAAACTACTCCCGAAGCCCTGGAGCGAACAGTCTCCTGATCCTTGCCTCCATATAAGGAATCGCTCCACTCCAACTCGAGTTACTTTTGGGTTGGGCAAGACAACATTTGAAGAGCTGTAAACAAGTTAGCCGGGTGAATACATCCTTCCCTTTTTGTTTTAACCCTGCTGTCATAATTGGGCTAATTAAGGTGCAATAGAGGTCAGACTGAATCCAACAAGGGGCTTTGGCATTTACCCCAGAGAGCCCTTGGGTGCCATTATAGTTGATAGTGGTGAATTGCTGGCTGCTGGTGTTTGGCAGCACCAAGCAAGTGGCAGGTCGTGACACTGTGAGTGACATAAGTACTGCAATACTGTTGACAGATCTAACCTGGGCCTGTAATTAGTGTACACCAGTACACTGCCATGTCATCTGAGAAGGCTCTGGCGTAGGGGACCGGATCCTTAGGCCTGTCATCACACAGCTTACACCTCTCAGCACCTCATTCAAATACAGAGCTCGTAGTGGAGGTGGTCCGCAAGCTCGACCGGTTTCACACTCCTGCCCTCCTCTCTCTCTCTGTGCGTCTGTGATTAAATGAGCCGCACTCTGAATACCTCATCCCAGTACAGTACTGGTTCGTGCACTGAACAAAGTCTACTTTTATTACCGCACTAAAAAGTTGTGAGAGACTGAGGTCCTTATGTGCAGAGCAAACCTCGGGCAATTTCCTCAAGTGAGAGATTTTAAAAAACTGTCTTGATTTTTAGATCTTCCCACATTCGAGCTGGCAGGCGTGACACAGACTAATCCTTCAGATACAGTGTTTTTTCATTTCAACAGGCCGTGCATTGAGACACTGCAGCTGAAAGGAGAACGCCATGCTCTTTAAGAATTATAGTATGTTATACTTTGGATCATGTGGCAAGTATGCAGTGCCACCAAACCAGTTTTTCAGTTTAGCACGGGACGCATGAGCAGCATTCATTTCAGATCTTAAATTAATGGGCATCCCCGTCCCCTTTTCTTTAATTTTAACGTCTATTTTTGGCATTTATCACCGTGGTATTCTCAAATGAATTTTTCTAACAAAGCAGGTCCATCTGGAAATCTCAGTATAGCCTCAGCTGGCAATGCAGGTCTCAAAAGTGGGGCGAGTCTGCTCCTGCAAACGGTACGACTTAGACTGCACTGCAGTGGATCAGTAAGACAGAGTTGCTCTCACCACCTGAGATCATTTCTAATAGATTGAATTGAAATGTTGCCTCTTAATTAGCAAATGGTTCAACTAATTTACAAGTGCATCAGTGTGCTTTTTAGTTATTGTGCTGACTGTAGAGACATCTCTGTTCAGTCGATAAATATCTGTGCCCGATTGAAGGACACTGCAGTTTGAGTCACCTGGGTCTCATTTCATTTTTGTTTCAAGGCCACCCATCCCCTAAACGCCTCCCACCCCTTTTCCTTCCCTAATGTGAGGGTGCATCTGTCCGGCTAACCCATCTGCCTATGCTGTGTTGCTCCCAGTCTCTGTGGGCAGCCAGCTGCTTGGGGCCTTTGTCCTGCTCTTACTCCCAACGCAGCCCTTTGTCATTACCACACTTTGGCTGGGGGTAGGCAAGAAGTGTGATGATGCTCCTTCCCCCCTTTCACAATTAAGCCATATGCAACTGTGCACTCCAAAAAAAAAAAAAAAAAAAAAAAAAGCATTGCCATAATGCCCCTTTGTCATAATTTGTGTCTGGAAAATCATCTCTCAGAGTTGAGGTTGGTGTTGGGGTTTTGTGACCTGACCTGAGGTCTGAGCCTCATTTTGAGTAGTCAAACCAATGGAGCCATCTCTTTGTGTGACACAGTAGAGCGAGGTTTCTGCGGCAGGCCGCTGTGACTCAGCATAGCCGTGAGTATTGTTGCTTCCTCCTGTCCGAACACAGGGATTTATAGAAGAGGGCATCAGATGTTCGACTCAACACGTCATCCCCCTTTCCTCATGCTTTCAATCTCCCCCTTTCTCTTTCTTAGCAGGATGCCTGCTAATTTATTCCCTGATTTCCATATGAAGGAAGCTGTGGGAGTGAATGCAGCAAGCTAGCAAGTGTTCAGTGAAACATTCCTGATAATTCCTCTCTGCTCCGCACACGAGAAGGGAAGTCTCAGTAAATCATTAGAGTTGCTGTGATTTATATCCCTTAACTATAAACCTCTTATTGTTAAAAATATATACTGCCTATCCTGTTTTAGCCATCAGCATCTTTATTTTCCACACAGACTGCGTGTTAGTCACTTTGTCTTCCTCTTTTTTTCCTAACACCACATAGTGCATTTTCATGTCTGTAAAGAAAAGATGATCAGGTGTGTGTGTGTGTGTGTGTGTGTTTCATTTGGATTTAATCCCTCAATGCACCATTCATCCAGTGCTCAACCTTTTTGCTGTTAGAAATCCCTGGGTGTGTGCACAGTGACACATTATTTCTGTTCTCTCACTCTCACACACACACACACACACACACACACACACACACACACACACACACACACCAGTTTGGGCTGCTAACTAAGCTTAAAGCTCTGTGTCTCTAACACACAAAAATACACTGGGTGTGCATAATATCAATGGTCTTTCCCCCCATACTTTGGTCAGCTTGTGTTTCCAAGACCTCTATACCGCTCGGTTGCCTCTGCCTGTGCCGCTTCTGCCGCTCAGTCCTGCTGACTGCAGATTTTACCATATATGGTCATTCACTGCTCCCTGCCTGACAGCCTTCCAAGACCATTTCCTCCCTGCCCCGCCATTGGTTGCTTCATGCAGTGTCGGTACACATGTGAATTCTGGGATAGGCCGAAATATGAAGAGCGGGCCAAGATGAGAGAACTGGGTTGAAGTCAGATGTTGTCTCTGTCACACAGAGTCACTCACTGCATCCAAGTGCCATATTAAAATGATTATTTTAATGTGATAATCAGCGTGACTGCTGGATTACTGAATAATATATCTGTCCCTATAGCCTTTTTAGAAGAAAGCTATGCTGCCTTTGTGCTATTTTCATTCATTAATTCACAAAATAACTACAGTTGCTGCCTGTTTTTGGGTGGGCTCTTTCTAAAAATATCTTTTCATTCATACGCTTGTTTCTCCAGTTTTTTTTCAGCCCGCAGGTGCTGTACTGTATCACAGCATGCTCTGGAAGATAGAGGGAGATACTGTGGACAAATGGCCGTCCTTCCTTCCTTCCTTATTCACAGGGAATATAATATCTGCTCGGAGCCTCATCAAAGAAATGACAGAACTTAATGACCCTGCTGATATTCATTAGACGTCCTGTCTCGAATCTTAGATGTCTGTAAAATGCTCGCGTGGACCTACTGGAAACACTGAGCCTCCTGTCGCCAGCCATCAGCAACCACCAGCCAACTAATAGTGCCTTTTAGGCAGATTTTTGTGCAGTGGCCTGATCTTGTGTTGCAGAAGCAACACAAGATCAGGCCTGATAAATTTCAGCTGCCCCAAATATTTTCTAACTGACATTAGAGCAACTTGTCACAGAAATAGTGGACATGCTATCTAGAATTAATCTTATGACCCAAATTCACCAGAAATCTGCAGTATATCTCTGTGTAGGTATGTCTACTTTATCTCTGTAGCTGTGTGTAGCTCAGGTTTCCAGTCAGTCCGTAGTGAGCTGCACTGTATTGTTCCTGCTCTATCATACAGATGCAGAGACTTGTAAAAGTGGAAATTTCCATGGAGCTGTGAGCAGCACTGGACAGCATGCAGACCCTTTAGTGGTGTGCATGTGTGAATCACATGTTGAGCTGCAAGGAAAGGAAGTGTGCAGGCCTCTTGTGTGAATGAAAAGAATGTCCTCTCTTGCCTTGAGGGAATGTTGTTCATCCATTTTTTTGTGTGTGTTTCAGTGTTGTGCCTTGTATCTATCGCTGTGTGATTCACTCATTTTCTGCAGTCTTACTTGTTGCTACGCAACTGGTTGTTTTCTAGGCATCAGACATTCCTCTGTAAGGATACAAATGTCTGTAGCGTGGTGCTGGACATGTTAGGTATTTGACTGCAGAGTTTAGCCCCTTGCTGTTGGTGTGTGTGTGGGTGTTTTGGTGCAGTTGATTTTATTTATTTATTTATTTTTCTTGTTCTGGACTAAATCAGTTGCAAGTCTTGCTAAGCACGTTTCCTATACCTGTAGGCTCGTTGCCTTGGAGATGATTTTCTTGCTTGGTTGGTTTAGTCAGTCAGGGCCTTTTCTTTTTTTTTTTTTTTTTTAGCAGTGTTGTGAAAGTGTGATGTTACTGACAGTCCTATGTAACTGTTCGCGTGCCAGCCAGGGTGTAAGATCTTGATAGATCTTGCAAACCTTGTTAGTCTGATTACAAAACTGGAAGAGTCTTTTCCATTCAACCAAGTAAAAATATTTATATTTGGCAGATTAAATCAGATTTTCTTGTAAACTAGTTTGATTACCAAATCCTTGTGTCAATTCTTGCTGTTAGCCTGCTACCTGGCCTCACTTCCTTGCTGTTTGGTAGTCATAGTGCTTATGCATTTGTCTGTTTTCTGACAAATAGCTGTGGGACAAGATGACGCCGAATTTTTATATTCTGCTCGAGTTTTAATAGCTACGCAGTGGATTTTGGCACTTTTAGATATTTTTTTGGCCTTTTTTTTTTTTTTTTTTTTAAATTGTATAGAGACAGCTGAAGAGTGACAGGAATGTGGGGAGAGAGAGATGGGGAATGACATGCAGTAAAGGGCCGCAGGTCGGATTCAAACCCTGGGCCGCCTTTGTACATGGAGCGGTTGCTCTACCAACTGAGCTAAACAACACCCCCAAGGATTTTGGCACTTTTATTGTTTATTTCCTCCCACTTTAAATCCACTCTCATTAGGAGTTTCCATGATTGCTGTCAGATTTCTTTTATTGGTGAATCTATGACACTAATAGACCTCTCATATGTAGTCAAATGTCTTCAGTAGAGCGTGTCATAGGAGTTTCCAATATGAAACTCTTGTCACAAGTCTGCAACTGTAGTTCCTTACACATCACTGCTAAATCACTGAATTACATAAGCGTCAGATGAAGTTTCAGTTTGGTCTGACACCTCTCGCTTGTGCTGTCTCTTTCTTATATCACAATTTTCTTTATTCTGAGTTGGCAGGTACATTTTGTTTAAAATGTCAGTAACATTTCTATCCCTTACAGGACTGTCTGTTCAGCAGAGCATAGTATTATCCGGTATGTGTTTGACTGGGTGTGACAGGGATATAAGTAGCTTTGTTAAGCAACCAAATCACATCCTGAGAGCTCCAATCTGGTCTTTGGTTTTTGTTACGTTCATCTGTTCATACTCGAGTACATTCTGAACCATTATGAGCTCACAATTGCCCACCAGCAGTTACTCAAGGGTCTCGTGTGTGGACTAGTCACAACAGTGTTCAACCCCTTGTGATTAATTACTGTCATATTTATCACCTCTTATCTGCCTCCTCTGAGTGACAGCTCATTACTTGTGGTTGGTACACGACTTTCTGGTAGATGTTTTAGTTAAACTTTCTCATTTTAAAACAAATACGGACTTGTACATTTGCCTGAAGCTCTGTTTTTTTCCAGAGGGGCAGAGGGTGTAATGCAACAAGTTGCTACAGGTTAGCTTACCTGCACTGCTCTACACAAGAGATCCTACTGCAGTGCTATGGGCTAGCTTGTGTGCAGCTTTTGGTGGTTGTTGTTCTCAGCTAAACTGTTAAATGGTGCAGTGATCTAACTCCATGCAAACTGCGTTCCTGCGTTGTGTATCATGTTTATGCAGGCTCGAGGCAAGATCCACTTGTGTTCGCTCTTCAGACCCTAGAATTCCTAATCATGTATATCAGACACAAACACCATTAACACCTCAAAGGGTGCTATATTTGACACCCTAGCGGTCCTCTTGCTCTCATTAGTCATACCCATACCAGAGCTGCCTGGGGCTGAGGTGTGGAATGTGAAGAACGCCTGGCTCTCTGGTCGAACTGTCGGCCTCCTCTGCCCTGACAGGGGTTGATCAGGAGGTCGAGCTCCAGAGCTTAGCTCAAGTGTTACTGGGACGTCGTGGTTCATTGCTACATGTCAACTGTAGTAACTACAATTACTACTACTACATTTATTGATAAATTATAGATTTTTTTTGTGATTTAAAAAATTGATTTTGTAGCATGTCTGAACTGGAGTTGACATGTAGGATGTGCTGAGAAGTGTCGAAGTGTGTCTGAGTATTGAGAAGCGAAGAATCTTTGTGGGCTCTATTGACCAGTCTTCTCCAAGGACAGACATGAAACACAAATGTGCGCTTATCAGAAATATTCTGTTCACATCTTTATCAGCAACGAAGTCAGCATCTTCACATGGTTTGCGTACAATCAGTCCTGACATGCCCAGGTCAGTCTACTCCCCCTTTTTTTTTTTTTTACATCTTCTACACAACAGTGCTGGCTAATTGCCACAGATCGTATGGTTTATGTATGTCAGTTGAACGCATAGTTGCAGCCAAGTGAACATAAAACCACAGCGTTTGTGCACAGTATAAGTAACACCCACTCGTCTGGATAATGTACCATAGGAGTACACAGTCACCGCTATAGTAGCGTAGCACCAATTGATGTTGAAACATGACAGAACTGGTTTGACAGTGTTAATACTCCGAGTCATATTTGGATTTTGTGGGTGTGCAAAATGTTACTAGTCCAAACACGATCCTTTGTTAATGTTGTGAAAACATTGTAAGCTAATTACTGTAGGAATGTTAGCCTTATTAAAGAAAAGACAGTACAATCGTAAATAACTTCTAATTGTTGTCTCTTCTTATCTCTGTGATCGGTTTCTTGTTGTCAGACTTGTCTATGCTGTTCTCCACCTGGTCGTCTGTGTCCTTCCTGCTTTACATCCTGTTCCCGCTGTCTTCAGGAAATCATGTGCAGGAAAAGTCTGTAATATACATCTCTACTGTATGAAAGGAACAGATACCATGTCTGCATTGTGATGCAAATATTTCGTGTTTTAAATGAAATATTGAAGCAGACTCTGCTGCAGAGGAGAGAGGTCACCGCTCTCGTATTTAATGGCGGCGTTATCTGATACCGGATTGTGGCTCACAGATTTCTATTGACAGCAGTGTCAAAGTCTGCTTTCTTTACACTCAGCTTTAGGGTAGATATGAGGGTGTGTTCAGCAGCGAGGGTGAGGTTTAGACAAGATCTTGTGATTTTCACATACTACACGTACACACACACAGAGAGCTCATTCTCAGATACACTGAACTTTGATCGCTAAACTTGGAGTTAGAGTATGTGTCACACCCCAACTCTCTGTCATGTGACTGCACGGTTACAGTGATTTGTATAGATATCCAGCCATTGTGGGAGTGTGCTGACCCAGTAAACCTATGCATCTGCTCAGTGAATCACCGAATATGAGCAGACCAGTGAGATATGAATCATGTTACATGGTGATATCAGCCGTAATAGCAGCACGCTGTAAGTGCCCTCTGCTCGGCTGCGTTATCTGCAGGAAGGCCTGAGCAACATGACACTCATGTCCTGGACTACACTGTCCTTTCAAGGGCCAGACCTACATCATCTGCTTGTGTCTGGGTTTTTATTTCTCACTATTGAGTACCAAAAACTGTGTGTTAAACAGCACACAGGTTAGTTTAATCAAACATTCTCCAGTTAAACAGTTGATGTGAACACGATCCGTTTGCTAAACTTTGTTTATTTGCTGCTCTTTTGAAACTCTGAATGCCGCAGACAGGCTCCTTCAACTAAAAGGCCATTATTTACTGCTTTCTGTATTTATCTCTCTGACAGCTCCGTCCTTTTTGAAAGATTTAAGTCACATGTAATCATTTGGCTACAAAAGCCATAGAGTACAATTTGGGGTGAGCTCGGTCTCTTTGGAAATTCAAGACTGTCACTTTAGTCACACCAGTAGCCTTTTGTAGCCAGCACTCACTGACTAACTGAGTAACCTGCAGGTCTTGCTAGTTCACCCCCCACTCCTGTTTTACAAATGAGTTAAACTGTAAATGCTCGTATTCTCACCGGTGTTCAAGATCTGTTCGTTTGACATCCACACCAGGTGGAGGAGCTGTATGTTGCAGTGGGAAGACCGTTGCTGCAGTTGCAGTAACATTGTATTGTGAGTCTGCAGACAAAGTTAAGACTGATGTCCTGTGCTTCTTTCTGGTCAAACATTTCATTTTTCTCGTGTGAACTTCATTTGTTTGGGATATACTGTCATTGTAAATCCTTTGAACATACTGTTTGGCTATTTAGCACATCATACATGGCATGAGAGCTTCTCTATTGTTTGGATTAACATTAGTAATTGCTTGAAGTTATGCCACAGTATACAGTTCTTAGATTTAGATGTTCTTCTGAAGCCGTTATTGTTGTTATTCCTGTTATAATGGTGGAATAGCTGCGGGCAGTGAGCAATTCTTCTTTTTTTTTGTATTAGGGAAGCCATCGTGCTTTAAATAGGGCTGCAGCAGCAGGGCTCTTTCCACAGTAAGTGACATCATTTCTCCGGCCTTGCGGTAGTACAGGGAGTCAACACAGACTAGGGTGTGTCTCTGACACCCATCCCACTACAGCATGGGTTTGCTAAGTCACCTCGACATGTAGAGAGAGCACCTGGTTCCCCTGGTTCATGGGGTTCAGAGGTCACATCCACCTTCAGGCTGATTTTAGGGGGATAGAGGAGGATGCACAGTGTAGCTATCCAATCCATTAGTTGTATAAGTATGTTATGTAAAAGGCAGTTTAGTGTTTAAAAACTAAGCATCTGTTGGCATGTGTGTGCTGTATAATGACGTCACCACCACCAACTTTGCTTAATTACTGTGGGTGGTCCAATAGGTGATAAATCTAAGCTCAGTTTGCTTCTACTGTATAATCCTAGCTTAATTTTTAGCTGGGTGATGGAGTGACAAACCAAGGCTGGTGATTCTCCAGCGTTAAGTTTGTTCTTCTTTGTTTCTAATTTATTAATCAGCCATGTCTGAAAATGTAATTTACAAAATGCACGCTCGTCTACAGCACTCAGCTGGAGTTTTTGTGGCTCTGGGGTTTCCCCTCACATCTAAAAGAACTTTCTGACCCCACACAGTTGATCTTATTCATAAAGTGCTCTCACCCAACTCGGGGGTAAATGTGGGAAAAGTTATGTATTTGTTATGTATTGTTGTGTAATTGAATCCAAACCGGCTCATGTTGTTTCTTCATTTTTTCATTTTGTTGAACTCTGTTTGTACACGACGTTTGTTCTGGTTTTTTTTTTTGGGGTTTTTTTAAATTAAATTGTTTTGCAACATTTTTCAGTGTGTTTTGATGAATGTGCTGTGAATTGTCACCTTCAGTTCTGATTGTCCGCTTTGGCAGCATCACATCTAATTTAATTTGCCCTGAAGAATCAGTGTGTAAAAGCACATTTTCTTAAAGATCTTAACTGTGCAGGTTGGATTTAGGATTATACTGTAATTGTCCTCTTTCAAAACACGCTCACTCCTCCAGTGTGGACAACGTTCTCTAAGCACAACCACACTAAGACTAATCTCATTACTAACGGTGTTGTTTATCTTTGTCTTTACAGACGGGACGCATTGACAAATCCTACCCCACAGTGTGTGGACACACAGGCCCGGTGTTAGACATTGACTGGTGCCCCCACAATGATCAGGTCATTGCCAGCGGCTCCGAGGACTGCACAGTGATGGTAAGGTTCAAGCCTCAACCCTTTTACACCTGAACTTTTAATTATGGGGGGGCGAATAAAGGGCGCACATTCTTGAGCTAATAAGTGACAATAGACTTGATGCTTTTATTGCGAAAGGCCAGGCTGTTGTAACACTGGGATGGGTGCAGGCCTCACCCTCTGGATTAGATTAGGCTCAAATATGTGTTGTAGGAATCAGAGCTCGGGAATGATTTAGCTGTTTATTGAGCTGAGGTCACCAACTTTTTTTGAGACTGTAGTTGTACTCTCCTCCATGTGTCCTTATTTGGGCCGTAAGGGGCTGAGATTAATGTGCTGCCTGTTTACATTTAGTGCGACCACTTCCTCACCTGAAAGTCCCGACTTCCTGTTAAACCCACTCTGAATCACTGCCATATTTATTTCATGTTTGCAGAAGTATAAGCCAAGTAACGTGAGCCATCAATGGTTCCTCTCTTCATAGCATTTGACCTTTTTGAAAGGAGAGTTCACAACCTAAACAGACTCTTGATGAGGTTTGGATTAGGTGGGAGTGGGTGGTACAACTGGGTCTATACAGCAGACTGTTGTATTTTTTTTTTAGATAGATTTTAAGATAGATTTTAAATTAGACATGCAGACATCAGCACTCACTGCATGTTAACCAGTGCTGCTGTTAACCTTGGCTGTGTACAGTACTCTTCTTACACTTCAACAAACAAATATTGGCATCCTAAGAAAGGTGGTTGACTGAATACAGATGAATGCTACAGAGGTAGTGCTAAATAATAAAAAAGGATGCGTCATGTTTTGATGTGACATCAAGCAGAAAACGTTTAGACACAGTAATACAAGCAACCTTTTTATCACTTTAAGAGGGAATATGTCCAGAAATACTACAATTTTTAATGCGAACATCAATAAGCCTAAACAATAACTGTGTATCTGCAGTATTCAGAGACGTGTTGCCTATCCAATATGTGGAGGAAAAATAGCTTTAAGTTAATGGTATGCAACAAATATTTTATCCAAAACAAAATCATGTTGTACAGCAGCTGTTGACAAAAACACTACACACACACACACACACACAGTGTCAGCTGCTTCACTGTATTTTGCTAAATTTGACTGTTTATCCCATCTGTCACTAAGTCATATGCTGATGTGGGCAACTGAACTCTTAGTCACTGCTGCCTCCTTCAGGTTCATTTTGGTAACTACAATCTACTGGTGTCCTTGGTGCATTAATACACTTTGTAGGTTGGGATTGATTGATTGATTCACATTAAATGAAGGTTCTGTTCCTGACTTCCTGTTCATTTCCTCCACAGGTGTGGCAGATTCCTGAGAATGGCCTCGTCACTGCCATGTCCGAGCCAGTCGTGGTACTGGAGGGCCACTCCAAGCGTGTTGGCATCATCACATGGCACCCAACAGCACGCAACGTCCTTCTTAGTGCAGGTAAGAGCTCTCTGCGTGTCCTGAAATCTACAAAACAATGCGGCTGAAACACAATTTGAACCCAAATCTTCAAGCTGTGCCGCTCTTCTGCTCACCTTCACTTCACTCTGTCGTCAGGTTGCGACAACCAGATCATCATCTGGAACGTGGGCACAGGTGAGGCTATGATTACCCTGGAGGACATGCACCCTGATGTCATTTACAGCGTGTGCTGGAACCGCAACGGTAGCCTTATCTGCACCTCCTGCAAGGACAAGGCTGTCCGCGTCATCGACCCTCGCAAGGAGATGATTGTTGCTGTAAGCATTGATCAAAGATTTCATTTTCTCTTTTATATTCCATTGTTTCTGCTGCTTGGGAGAGGTAGATATTAACCTGGGTGAAGTGAAATGGGGTTGTAAGTGTTGATTATGACACTGAATTATGTTAATCTGTCTAGCTGATTGACCTTCAGAAGGAAATGGATGAAAACAAGCAATCCTAAAATGAAGCGAATCATCAAGTGGCCACAAAAATGAAGCTAACACTGTGACTGACGGACTTCAACAGGAGTTGACCGAGTGTAAAAGATTAGCAATAAGAAACAGAACTAAAGTGCACATAATAATAAACTGTTTAGGAATGAATGACTTGGGTACACAAGTGTTGTGTTGACCTGTAAACTCTACTTCACAGGAGAAGGAGAAGGCACATGAGGGCGCTCGACCCATGAGGGCCATTTTCCTTTCTGACGGCAACGTCCTCACCACAGGTTTCAGTCGCATGAGTGAGAGACAGCTAGCCCTCTGGAACATGGTAAGATTATGGGCTCGACATTTCACACTGTCACAGTATTCAATTTATTTGATGGTAGGTGTTACAGTTGATTAAAGGACTTGTTACACAGTCTTTAGGTTGTTCAGGGAAAGCTTTTCATTTGAGCACAGACCTTTTCATTTTTCTTGTTTTCTTTATTTTCAGCAAAACATGGAGGAGCCCATGACTGTTAATGAGATGGACACCAGCAATGGAGTGCTCTTGCCCTTCTATGATCCAGACACCAATGTTGTTTACCTCTGTGGGAAGGTAAGTTCACTTTTTTTAAGCATTATTATAACCTCACATCAAATCTGAGACAAAGATAAAAGACTTGTTTATTCCTCGACAGGGTGACAGCAGCATCCGTTACTTTGAAATCACAGACGAGGCTCCATATGTTCACTTCCTCAACACCTTCGCCACCAAGGAGCCCCAGAGGGGAATGGGCTACATGCCCAAGAGGGGCCTCGATGTCAACAAGTGTGAAATTGCGAGGTAAGCTGAGACGGATAGCTAATCCTCATCTCTGACACCAGGGTTTATTTGAGTTTAGACAGATCTAAGGTGGAATACCGAGCTTTCTCCACTAGGAGGCAGAATGTAACCATGCCTTGATCACTAAGGGACAGTGTCTGTTGCTTTAGTTGTTGGTAAATGCATTGAATTATGGGTAATTGGTTTGAATTTGTATGTTGTCAGGTTCTATAAACTGCACGAAAGGAAGTGTGAGCCTGTCGTGATGACTGTACCCAGAAAGGTGAGTCCTCATCCAGTTAGCAGACCTCTAATGAGCAGCCAAGTGAGGCCTGGTCTCACGCCTGTATTCTGTCCTTCCTCCGTAGTCGGACCTGTTCCAGGACGACTTGTACCCAGACACGGCTGGACCCGACCCCGCCCTGGAGGCTGAGGAGTGGTTTGAGGGCAAGAATGGGGACCCCATCCTCATCTCCCTCAAGAACGGCTATGTTCCGGGCAAGAACCGTGAATTCAAGGTGGTCAAAAAGAACGTTTTGGACAGCAAGGTGAACAAGAACTCAGAGAACTCGAGCCCTGCCAACAAGTCTGCCTCCCCGACTCCCTCGATTGTGAGTATTTGATTGCCTGTCACCCTCTTTGTCTAACTCCTGCCCAGGTTCTTTCACTGCTTATTATCTCGTCTCACTATTGACAGTTGCCGCCACACTAGGTGATCATGTCTGTTTTCTCAGCCTTGTTTTATATACATATTGTGGTGTTTTTATTTAGAAGAAGTCAAGTTTTGTTTACCGTAATTCCACACCAAAAAACCCCCCACATGATTAGGACGATGAACAACCAACCGTATATTTCCCAGCCCTACCACTCGTCATCAGACATCGGTCATTAATGCCCCTTCATCTCGTTTTATCCGCCTTTCTGGGGCTCCCAGTGTTAAGCAGACAAATTTCATACGTTTGAAGCAGGGGCAGATTGTTGGTTGTCTTCGTGAGGTGGTTTGTAGATGCTCTTCAACCCACTCTCTGACCCACAAACTGAGGGGTCTGCTGCTCCTCTGGGCGCCTGCTGCTGCTGGGCGTCCTGCCGCACCTCTCCCACAACACAGCCACCCCGCCTGGGACCCAGCCCATGTGTGTCTCTGCAGTTCTGCTCTGTAATCACAGCCCACTGGGCTCCAGTGCTGGCGAAACATATTAACCCCCAGAGTACCAGACCCTGCCACCTGGCATATACAGTCCAAGACTGTAGGTAGCGGCTTTGAAACAGGGAGTGGACATAGTTTGGGTTTGACATTAGTGTGTAAATGTCACTGTAGCTGTGATTCACAGCAGGAAATGAGTATGAACGTGTCCAAAAAGTCTCACTCGTCTCGTCTCTTGTGTCTCCCACAGAAATCTGAAGCCAAGCTGGAGGAGATCTTGAAAGAAATCAAATCACTCAAGGACCTGGTCAGCAGTCAGGAGAAGCGAATCATCAAACTTGAAGAGCAAATGTCCAAAATTGCTATTTAGGGACCCTTTACCCAACCCGCTACAATTCAGGACGTTCCATTGGCTGGGGGGAGGGCGGGACCAGTCACTGCCTATCTCAATGACAGTGTTTCGTCTGAGGCCTGCCTAGAAACGATCCCTAGCAACATTCCAGATGAACTTTTTCTTAGCCAGCCCCCGACCCTCACTTTAACACAGGTGGAATAAGGACGTGTGGCAAATTTAGCAGAAAATACTCTTTTGCTTTTTGGTGACAAAGGACTCTTTTCCTTTTATTGTGTGGCAGTCTCTTTTTTTTTTTTTTTTTTTGTCTACTTGCATTAAAAAAGGTCTTACACATACTCCTTTGCATTTTAGAAAATTCCAACATGTCATCACATACCTAAATATTTTTTTATGTAGGTGTCAGTGTTTGATGTTACCAAACCCCAAAATCACAATGTTGCCAAATTTTGAAATTTTGTTTACACCTCCTTAACAGTATTTCTTTCTCTCCATTTGTGGGAAGATTCAAAATGCAAAATGCAAAAACAGGTACAATTCAGCGCAGTAGACCGGTTATGTAAGGAGGAGAAATTCATCAACAACTTAATAATAAATTGGACAGTTATGCATCTCAAACTCTGTAATTAGTCGGAAATAAATTCAGTTTGAAGTTTAGCTGCCACAGTCTGCACCAAGCACACAGACATAAACGACAAGTCTCGCCGTCTGTGTTGAAGCTGTACAAACTAACACCTGCTTTCTGCTGTTTCTTCTCATTCCTGCTGCTTCCCGTCATTCTGACTGTGGACAGTAGTCCACGTAAACGTGCATTCCTTCCTCTCTTGCTTCATTAACATGCACTGTAAATGACAAACACATTCCACAAATCTCATTGGCAGTTCCTGATGGGTGGGGGGGAAATAGGCTTCTCTTTCTGTAAACACTCTACTGTAGTGACTCAGTTAACACTGGTTGGTTTGTTATTGTGACATGTACGTGCTGCCCATGAAAAGACCCAACTGTGGATTTTTCGACCTCAGCTCTGCTTTGTTTTTGTTCGAGGTTCAGTCACCAAACCTCAGTGTTAGGTATCCACGGGTGTTTTTTTGCTAAACACACAAGTGCAGTCAAGTGTAGTCGGATTATTTTTTGTCACTGTTCCTTCTGCATTTGTAATCCATCTCAGATGTGTGTTGTCTGTACAAACAAAACAGGAATAGATGTGACATGACACCAAGTAATCACACGTTGACTTGACTATTTTAAAAACCATCTGGTGATTAAAAAAAACTGGAGATTGCTACAGAAGCTGTTCATGATAGACCTCAAAGGCCTAGATTGTGTGTGAATATGTGCCTCATGTCTTTGGTCTTTTGGGTACCTGTCACTTTGGATGTTCCTGCTATGTTTCTTTACTGGGTGGAGGGGAGGGGGTGGGCTCATAAAAAGGACTCACATGAGAACGTCCAAGACTTGCCTTGAACTTGGACTGAATTGAATAGTTGGGTTAATGCTTCACTGTTAATTTTAGCCTGTTTCTTGTTCCAGCTGTGCTTATATCCCTCTTAGCACTTCCACATCCTTGTTTTTTAAAGGTTATTTCTCACATTTCTGCCCCCCTTTTTTTCAGTATAGTTATTCCAAAATCAAAAGGAACCATTGAATTGAACGCTCTTCCTGATGTTTTAGATTTGTTTCCCAGTGGGAAGCTGAGACGGGTAAATGGTTCAGTCTGTTATTTGCCTTTAATATTTGTTACCACTGTAAAGACCTGAAAGTGCCATAGAGGTGACCATGGAAGTGTTTGTAGGGGACTGTTGTGTGAGTAGATGTGTGTAGTAAATGGAAGAGTCGATAGGTGCCCGGATTTAAAAACCACTTTGAGGTGCTATACGCTATGTTCAAAGGACCCTGTTCCTTCAGTACTGTATGTCAGCCCCCTCAGTGACATCATGAAGTCCTGCCAGTCCATCCCACAATACACCAGGCAGCGATACTGCTCCGAGGGGCGGTTGCAGGGGATTTGTTAGAAGCATTGCGCCCCTGACATTTTGACACTTTCCACCTTGGTACGGGTATTCAAAAACATCTTCGACAATGATGTCAAACCGAGAAGCTGTCGGCTGAGCGCGCAGCCTTTTCGCGCCATCGTGGCTTCAAGATTCAATCTGAGCAGCGAGTCGTAGAATATTAGTGACAGAGTGCTACAGAAATGTGGGTCTGACACAAATTATACTGCCCTATCTTGTATATCAGACTGCCACTCTGGGTTTATTATTTTTTTTTATAGCACTGTTGGCACGAGAGCTCAGATTTGAGGAGTAGTAGTGAATAGCGATCCAAAGGGACACTGTAGGTTGGAGAAATGTGCAGTTGAAAGATAGATGTATGTTTGTAATTAAGGTCTAGTGAAATGAGTGAAAGCTGTGTAAATAACATGACCATATTTTCTGTATTTTTCTTCTTTTTTTTTTTTTTCATTTTGTGGTTGTGCTGAAGAGGGTATTTGTATGGGAGGTGGGTTTTAAATGTTTCCCCTTGTCTGTGTTCCCTGCACCTTGCCATAATGCATCATGAGAAAAGCAGAGCCTCTGTTACGTCGGAGGTCTCACGAATATCAAGAAAGAAAATCAGACGAAAACGAACCAGGATGAAGCCTCGTGTGGAGGCCTGCTCAGCATTTTTGTTCATTATTCTTGCTTCAAGTATCAAACATTGATTATAAGAAAAATTAATAAAGAATTTTTAAAATGGGCTCATCGTACAGTTTTGATTTGCAGTTCTCTGTAGTTTGTTTGTTGGAGAATATTTTCAGCTGCAGATTAATACACATGTCATGCTCTGGTGAGTATTTATGCCTGTGTGTGTGTGTTGGACTCGAATAAACTACTGTGCTCATTTTCTATCATCGGGAAGAAATGTGTCAGCCAGAGAAACAGAGTGGCTTCAGTATCTTCAATATATTTTTAGGACAACTATAGAGTTAGAGATGCTACGATTATAGACTTTGGTGCTGTGATTATAGTCTCTGTTCCCGGGTTCATGATTATAATGCATTAGTTTATTTCACCACTCTACAGATGTATTAAATCACGAGTATCTATGAAGTTATTTGTAGTTTTAGTACAAATGATAGCAGGAAATTGAGATCAGGTGTTGCGTCTTTGAGGGGAACACATGCTGTTAAGATTATAAACTGTAATATGTTTCTTTTCCTGCTTTGTTTTATTGGTTTATGTTGCCCTAAAAGCCCAAATTTAAGATATTTTTGGGCAGTTTTTGCTCAGTAAATTCAGGTAAAGAGAGGCGTTGACATGCAGCAGAAGACCCAGGCTGGAATCAAACCTGGGTCACTGTGGTAATGACTTTATCCTTGATGCATGGGGTGCATGCTCTAACATGTGAGCTACCAGCGAGCACCAAAGCCCAGCTCTTAACTCACAGCTACTTTGTTCATTGTAAGTGACAGAAAACTGATATTTTAATGTCACAGTTAACAGTTAATAATGGTGTAAATGGTAAATGGACTGTACTTACATAGCACCTCTCTAGTCTTCTGACCACTCAAGGTGCGTTTACACTACATATCTCATTCACCTATTCATACACTGATGGCACTGGCTCCCATGCAAGGTGCCAGCTGGTCATCAGAGCTAATTATTCATCCAAATTCACACAGTGATGGATACTGAATTTGGGGTTCAGTATCTTTCTCAAGGAAACTTCGACATGCATGCGGACAGGAGGAGCCGGGGATCGACCCACCGATCATTTGATTAGTGGACGACCCGCTCTTCCTCCTGAGCCACAGCTGTGGTGTTTTCATAGTATTTGATTGAATATAAGAAAACTTTTGAGTATTCCCAGCCTGATCATTTTAATAGTCAAATTACAGTCTGAAAAAACTAAACATACCACATCCAAAGGCATATCATCAACCTTTTTTATAACTTTAGTTTTCATTGTCGTTACAGATGTCAGTACAAAATTATTATTCCATAGGTTTCTTAGTTCCAACTGTTTTGTTATTAAGTATTCAACAATGTATGACCAGAACAAATGGCCAAACAAAGGTAATGGGGTTGTTTGGGGGTTGAGTTTTTAATAGTCCATCAGTTCTCTCCGTTTTATCTGTTGATTCAGTCGTTGATACAGTTTTCTGTTTTGGGTCCTGTATGTTGGCCATTTTTCTTCATGTTGTGCTTCTTGCAGTCGCAGACGATGTGTCATATTTTCCATTATATACATTTACTCCACTATCTCTGTCCATCGTTTCTTGGTAGGAGGCTCTGCTTTATCCCATTGCCTTGTGATGGCTTTTTTTTTTTTTTTTTTTTTACAGGCTATTAACAGAATTTTGACAAGATATCGGTCCCTTCCTTGTACATTTTCTTCAGAGAAATTACACAAATACAGCAATTTATGGGAATATCATAGTCGGCATATCAACAAACAACCAAACATTTATAAATAATATAGAGAATGGAGCGTACAGGTGCCTGAATTTAACAAAAGTTCAAATCATATGAAATGTTTGCTGTAGTTTGCAGTACACTGAAACAATCCATAGTATAAATGTGAGCAGACATGTTATTGTTTTGTCTTATTGCCTTTAGTCTATTGTGTTTAAGGCACCTAAAATAACCAAACACACTATTCCAGTACTTTGTAACACTTGATGACAAGTCTGCGTGAATTAGAAACCCAGAACTATTTTAAGACACAACGTTTTTTCATGTGCTGTGATGGTAGTTATGATAATGTGTGACACTTATTGCAATAATATGAAGAATCCCTCTCTAGTTTTCTTTATTGCATCATGAACCTGGATAAATTGCTGCCTTGTTAACAGCAGCTATAATATCAACATCTCCCAGCTGTCATAATAAGTGAATGAAATAAGAAAGGAGTCACGAGCAGCCTTAAATAGATGTCCTGCATATTTAGAGACACATCCAGAGATAAGTGGCCCTGAAAGACCATGAAGTTTATATGTTCACTCTGTACATGTGTTTTCGGGATGAAAGGGGTGCTTTCTCTCTGCTCTCTGCGCTGGTCTTGTATGCCCTGTGGAGACAGGCTGTAATCAACTGGGACTTAATTAGAGAGGACTCAGTGGGAGGCAGAGGAGTCTTGGGACTCGCCCCGCCAAGTACAGAAATACCCATATCCCTAAAACATGGGACTGATGTACCAACTACAACGTCTCTTCAGTGAGTTTTAAAGCAGAAAAACTCAGTTTGGAGTCCAACTTTGAATGAATGAATGAATGAACGCACGTTCATTAAATTACACTTAATATAGACAGTTTAGCATTCCTGCATGGATGAGAAAATATCATTGTGTACAGAATCACTTCTACATGGCCATAATATTTCATAAAACAAAGTTTCATTTCCAAACAGACGCCCCATGAGTGCAGGAAGATGAAGACTGGGAGGTTGAGAAAGAGGGAGGAGAAGCTGAAAATAGAGGGATGGATCATCATTTTGCAGTGAGCTGACTTTTTAGAGCTCAGTAAAAAAAAAAAAAGCCACTCGGTGCTGAGCAGGGAGGGCGAATGCTTGGAAACCTTCTTTCACTCTTACTTTCCTCTCGTCACTCTGTCTCCTCTTTATTTTCCTCTGCGTCTTCTCCTCCACGTCGTGCTGTTCAGAAGATAAAGCCAGGATAACACGCTCTGTAAGTATATATTTGTATATATTATGTCAATTTATGTTGTTTGTTATCAAGAGAGAAACAAGTGTAGACAACAATGTAATTTATTTCAGGTCTGTGTATCCAAAACTGAAAATATGTTGAGTAAAGGTTCACGTTTTATGATCTATTTCACTCATATTGTTATTTTTATTACTGTTATTTAAAGTGGTTGAATGTAACTAAGTACATTTACTCAAGTGCAGTTTTATGCTACTTTATACTTCTACTCCACCACATTTCAGAAACAGTTTTTATATTTTATACTCTACTTTAATATACATTTATTTAACAGCTAGTTACTTTACAGATTCATTTTACACAACATGTGATCAGTTTATAATAAAATATTGTATATTGTTACAGATTATGCACGAGTATACATGCCTATATGTGCATTTAAAATTAGCTTCAACTAATAATAATAAATGACATGATATAACAATTTAATTAAGTAAAACAAAAACTTTTATTTTTGATACTTTAAGTAGAATGTGCTAATAATACTTTTGTAGTTTTACTTCTTAACATTTATATGCAGGGATTTTACTTGTAATGGGATGTTTTTTACATTGTTTTATTGCAACTTTTACTTAAAATATTCAAATAATTCAATCAATGTCCACACTTTTATTTATGTAAGAATATAATTTGAGATGGTCAAACCTCTGCCAGTGACTCCATCTTTGCGAATTTGAGTTGTCAGGCCAAGCATTGTTAAAACTTTATTACCTTTATTTCAATTTTATAGTTGAGACTCCAACTTTTCTAAAACTATTCAGTACGTCAGGCTGAATTTTGGGTAAATGTATAATAAATGATGGTTAAGACATCTACAGGAGGGTGTTAAAACATAAAAACATGGTGTCCTCGTAAGCTTTACTATCACACAGAAAGAAACTAAAGGGCAAATTCAGAGAAACATCATGTAATGCATCAATGGCATATGTGGTGTCTGATGGCCTTCAGTTGAAGGTAATGTGGGCCCACCAGTGAAATACAGGAAGTGTAATTTTGGTTTTAATTATGAGGATTCAGTGCTGTCCTATAGCTGCACATCCAGGAATGAAGACCCAGCCTACCATCTGGTCCAGCACAGTACATACTGTATGTTTGACCACACAGGGAGGGGAGAGGGGTTCACACTGTGTACTGTATATCAGAGCAGGTTCACCATAGCTTGATGCTGATTAGAAGCTTGTCTTTATAGCTTCACACTGTGTAATTACGCACTGTGTTAAGACTTAAACAGGTTTTAAACGGTAACAGACTGAGCCCCATAAAGCTTGACCTTTCCCACCTGGAGAGAGAATAATGGAATAAAAGTAATATTGGGTCAGGAAGTTTATCCAGTCGGTTGTACTGTCTGTAAATGCATGTTTCCCTGGAAGCAGAAATATCTTCATCAGGTCTGTGCTGCTGCGGCCTGCTGCACAGCAGCTGCTGCCCAGTGTAAATATAGAGGCCACAGCCGCAGGTCTCCCACGCCTCTGTGCTCTCTGGAATATAGCTTCCTCCTGGCTTTGGTGTGGTGGATGGGTGGCCTCCCTCTACTTTACAAATTATAAGGCCCTCAGTGCCAAACTTGCTGTCTCCACCCCAAATAAGTAATGGCTACTCTGCTGCCTGCTAAAATAGATCTGGTGCAAGATGGGAGATGGCAGAAAACCTAGAAAAATCTGAGTCAAGATGGGTACTGGAGTTATGTTTCACATGGAAACAGCACTTTAAAACATTGTTTCAAATCCTCAGTATGTGTCTGCTGCAGGAAAGGATGCTCAATACTGGTTGCGCAACCTGAGGGATGGGACCCATCAACAGGTCGCAAGAGAAATCTAAGTGGACAAGATGAAGTTTATTTTCTCTAATCTTAGCATTTTATAATCATGAACTCAAAGTATAAACGTTGTGTGACACTTTAAGAAATAGCATGACACTGTGTAAAAAGCACTCATTAGTTTGTTGCCCAGAGTTTGATCAGAAGATCAATACCACACTCATATCTGTACAATAAATCTTTAGCCATGTAGAGCCAAGAGGCGAGTAGTGAGTAGCTTAGCTTAGCACAAAGACTGGAAACAGGGGGACACAGCTAGCCTGGCTCTGTCAAACAGCACCAGACTCCAGGAAGTCACTGCACCAGGCCGGCGGTTACCAAGAAACAACACGTAACTCCTCATAAAGCGTTGTAGTTTGTGTACAGAGTAAATAAACTGGATGTAACGTGTTATTTGTTGAGCTTTAGAAGTGCTTGTAGATGGATTTTATTACCTTTGGCTAACTACCTCCTGGTTCTAGCTTTATGGTTAACGCACAGACATGAGAGTGGTATCAAACCTTTTGTCTAACTTTCGAAAAGAAAGTGAATGTTTCCCAAACTCTTCCTTCAACAGGCCTTAAGCTCTGTTAGTGGATCCCTCCAAGGTTACATTTAGAAGTATTTCCTCTTTCCTGAATCGTTTATTGAAGATTGCCATTGTTGTTGTTGTTGCAGGACCAGAGAAGATGAAGTCCCGCTTGGTTTCGTTCGTCACCTGTGTGACCCTCTTCTCACTGTGGTGCAGTGTGTGTCACGCCACCCCTCTGTTCTACAACATGTCCATGGACGGTAGTGGTGATGAAGCAGAGCTGGAACTCCTTTTCCCAACCTCTTTCTCCACTCGAGGGCCTGTTCAAGTCACTGCTGCTACTGGACCTCCCAGCCTTACCAACACCATCACCACCACCATGATCCGCCTGAAGGACTTCGTCCTGACCCGAGTAGTGGATTTCCTGCAGGAGAATTTGCTCATCATCATCGTCGTGACCTCTCTTCTCATCGTCATGGTCTTCATCATCTGCTGCGCCTCGGCCATGAGTCATAAACGCAAACTGGAGGCCTATAAACCGCCTCCCAATCCACCCAGGAAGTACGCGGCTGATAAAACAGGTGGACGCAAGAATTCAAGCGAGCTCCAGGAGAGGCCTTATGCTGTCGACCACGTGAAGAGGGTCCAGACTCAGAGCATGGCCTCCCCCAAGAACCTGCGCATGCCCTCCAAGGCTCTGGTTGGAGAGAGGGGTAGAGACGTCAGGTCATCGCCTCGCCAGGAGGTCAGGAAGGTCAGGGATGCAGAGGAGGTGGGAAAGCGGAGAGAGGAGCCCAAGCACAAAGAGCAGCCGAAGCACAGGGAGGAGGTGCAGCAGAGCTCCAGCCCCAGCACCAGCTCCAGTCCACCAGTCTGCACCTGCCATATGAAAAAGGGCCACCACTAGGGCATGTTCAAGGCTGATGTTGGCATAAGAGGTGAAATGTTGCAACCACGACAGAAAAAAACAGATCAGGCGGGTTGGTTATACCTTGTATTTGTGAAGTTTGTGCCATCATGTAAACCTCAACGTTCGAGAAAATCTTATCTAAACTAAAAATGACAAACAGGATTGAAGATATGTGACTGGAAATCTAATTACTTAACTGTGTTGCTGCATAAATCATGTCCATAAATCTCAAAGTTTTTGATTCATACAACAATTAAAAAGCCAACACTTGATACCAGAAGATTTAAGTTTTAAGAATACATAGCTGATTTCTTTGAATGCTGCAGCCTTTCGGCCTCTACCACAGTCTCTCTCAACGCCTAACATCACATCACTGTGCTGTTAAAATATCTTCACTTGAAACGGTGAAATAAAAGTTTTCCTCTTGAATATGATTTTTTTTTTAGAGCAGAAAGACAAGAAAAATAATGTGTCGCCTCTAATTTTTGATGCTTTCCAAATAGAAAAATAGTAATAATTCACGTGTTTTTGATACAGAGATGTATCACTCTTTTTGCCTGCCAAGACAGAGGAACCTCCTCAGTACGTCCTGCTGTACACCACGGCATCTTTATGAGCTTTTTTCAGAGCTTTGGCTGAACCAGTCTGTCATTTAGAGCAAAATCTTGGCTGCTGTAAATAAAGCAAAGTGAGGTGCCAGTAAACTTGATTTGATGAAGTAACGAAACCTTCTCTTTATATTTACATTCATATTTACTTAATTTTGTTGTTTCATATCATATTGTATTTTACTTTAAGGAAGCCTTAATTCACAAAGTTTTACACCAAAACCACAATCGACTATTATTTCTGGGAAGTTGAAGTAAAAACATACGTATCTACAATCTATCTGTCTACATATTTATTTGGTTAATAATACGGATCTGCATTCAACTGTCAAAGCAGGATTTCATTGGTATAAAAACTTTGTGAATCAGGGTTTGAGTTTTCTTTAAATAGGTAATACTTATATATAAGATAAATTATGTTTTTTGTTTTTAATGTAATAAGTTGTAATGAGTCCAAAAACATGAGTACAGGGACAGTTAGTTGGCCTGTTTTGCTGATGTAAGAGGCTAAAGGAGAAGACAAAAACCTCCAACTCACTGTCCCGCTCCTCAAGTTTGAGACTCTGGGCATCTAAACCAAATGTGTGATGTTCAGTTTGTGCGATTTATGGGCCAGACGTTTGTCGTGTTTAAATCCTCTTCTCCGTTGAACCTCAGATTATTGTCCTCAGATGTTTCCAGACAGATGCTTCCTCTGTAAGTGACAGTTTTATTGTTTACAAAATGACAATGTTGTTTTGCTTATGTTGAATAAAATTGTTGATAACGATGTTTCTGTCATTACTGTAAAAAAAATAAAATAAATAACAGTGGAAATTTTCACGATGAAAGACACACTGCAGCTCTAAAGAAACCTAAGATTAGAAAAGGCGAGGAAGGTCTTAAAAAAGAGGATTCTTGCTACGTGCACATTATGTTCAACTCTGTAATTTTGAGCTGCGTCCACTCAAGAATCATGGGTAACTATTTTTAAGGTAATTGCCCAAATGTAAGACGTGTGATATCTGCTGTTTGGAGACATAAACTGTCTTCTGACTTGACATTTCTAATCCTGTGCACAGACACAGACACAGTAACAACATTTCTTTTTTTAGGATTGGCCTTTGTCAGGCAGCTGGCACCATCACACCCAAACACAGGACTGCAGAAGGTACTAGAGCCTGGAGATGACGAGAGCCCCTTTTGTCCTTCCCTGGCTACTGTACAAGATTGTTTAAATATTTCAACAGCAGTAAACCAGATACATACTGAGCCCTTTGCTCCAAAACAAGCTCATGTATTGTCTTTGCAAATCTTGGAGACACTGATTTGTTCCAGTGAAACTCAAACAAAAAAATCAAATAACTTTTGTGTTTCAGATTTTTGCAATGAAACACTGCCCTCATGTGAACAGAGCAAGTATTGATTTATCAGTTATGTATTTATTTTCACATTATATCCACCACTCTCATCTTAATATGTGTAAATTCAGACCACATCTGAAATATATTCATCATAAAGGTGTAAAAATGTGATTAAATATTGCAAAAGCAGCCAAAGCACAAGCAGATTTTTGATTAAAAAGGTTTGATCTGGATCATAAGTCAACTTCCCGGAGATCAAACATCAAAGATGACAGCACAGAAGCTTAAAAGCGAGAGTAAACCTGTGGCGGCTGAAACGTGAGCCCTGACAGAGCCTCGCAACCAGGGTCAGATTCCCTGCTCTTTTGTCAATGAGGTGCTAAATAATTCGAGAAAAGGCTACCCCTTCACTTTCACTCTTCCGGGGAAAGTGACAGGAAGACACGGGGGCCACAGGACGACCCATCAACGCTCTCCGTCCAGGGGCCTGTTTGCTCGATTCACTGCCTGTTTGAGGAACCTTTGGTAACCTCAGATAAGGAAATATCTGGGACATTCTGTGCTGTTCCTCTCTTCTTCTATCTATTTTTTTATCCACAGTGTCTCTCGCTGAACTTCTTGCTCTGTGTATTTTGACCCTTTACACTGTCTGCCGCTGACAAACAATAGGACCTCTCAATCAATTTGAATGGTGAAGAGGATCCAGAATAGGTAACACAGCACCTTAAGGCTGTCGTTAAACTTTGATGAGCCTGGAATTCTCAACAGCAGCAGTGGTGCTTATATCTTTAGATCATGTAAGGACCATGAGGTGACAAGCTTGCCCATCTCTTCGGAGGAGCAGATAATACAGGAATAGAAAAATGGTAAGTGCATCTGTTTCTTTACTCTAATAAGGCACCCTTTGTAAGTTAGAAATAATGGCTTCATGAATGGTGAATACATCATTTTCTTTTTAGCAGCTGAGTCGTAAATTCATTAATCAATGCTTGCAGGTTTCTCATGTCTAAGAAGCTAAGAGCAAAAGGTAGTGATTCAACTGCAAATATAAATGTTAATAAGTCATTAATAGATGTTTTTTATAATAACCCATCATGCATTCAAGGGTCATGCTGGAGGAAGGCAAACACCAGCCCCTCAGCTCACATTTGATTCATAAAGTTTTGTTTATTAACCATTAATAAAGCCATTATTACAACTTATATCCTTTAATTTTTTTAATTATCTTTATGATTTGTTCTGCATGTGTCTGATGTGGTTGTTTCTCCTGTTATTCCTCACAGTGAGTCATGCTTTGGGGCAGATGTAGTGTCCTTGTGGTTCTCTGCGTCTGTCCTCTAGCCTCCCTCATAATGCCTCCCTGTCCTGCTGGCTGCTGCTGTGCCCGTCCAGGATTTTTGGTTCTGTGCGAGTCCCTGGGTCTCCGATCACTTCCTCGCTCCGTCCCTCTCAGTACCTCATCTCTGTCTGTGGCCAGAAACCAGCTCTGTAACGTGGACCACCTGCTCCGGCCGTTCTCTGGCCTGCAGGAGCTGAGCCTCAGTCACAATCTGCTGGACCGCTTCCCACGTGGACTGCCTCCAAGCCTGGAGTCCCTGCTGCTGCAAGAAAACCGCATCACTTATATCACCTCCGGCGCCCTGCGGCATCTGGGGAACCTCACACGTCTGGATCTGGAGGACAACCGCATCCGTGCCATCCAACCTGGGGCACTTCAGGGTCTTAACAAGCTGCAGGTCCTGACACTGAGGGGGAACAGGCTTACAAGCCTCCCTCTGTATCTTCCTCCATCGCTGACTCATTTAGACCTCTCAGAAAACTGCATCTCTGTCCTGGACCTGCCCTCGCTGTCCGCCCTCGTCAACCTACAGGTCCTGAAGATCAACAGCAACTGCCTGCGTTCAGTCCCGGAGAGCGCCTTCGATGGCCTGCCACGTCTCAGATCCGTGGACCTCAACAACAACCTGTGGGTGTGCGAGTGTGACATTTTGTATCTTTACAGCTGGCTGCTGAGCGGCAGGCTGAAGATGGCTACAGACCTGGTCTGCACCGAGCCCGTCCATCTTGCTCACCGTCTACTTCTAGACCTCTCTGTCATGACTATCTGTCCTCATGTCCTGAAGCCAAATGTGAGGACACACCATCTGGACCTCAACGCTAGACTGGAGAGAAATCTGGAGATGCTGACGGTAAAGCCCACGGGACTAAACTCACTTGAAAACAAGAGGTATTTGGGGTCAAAGCAAGAAACCACTGCTTCCAAAGATGCTCCAAAGAGTCGTATATTACTTGAACCCTACTCTTTAGAGACCCTTACCTATGAGGAGTGTTTGTCCTTGAATAAAACAATAACAGTCAGCCCACCTTACCAAACCACTACCTCGCTCCCTGATGAAGAGAAATGCAACATCACAGGTCGGTACCCTCAGATTAACGCAACCTCTGCTGAAGGGACTCGATCTTTGCTTTCCACAAACAGAGACGCACCCTGGCCCACTCCCAACCCACGACCACACACACAGCAAGACTCTGCAGTGGTCATCTCTCTGCTCGCTGTGTTGTGTACATTAGTAGCTCTGCTAATGCTGGCGGTGCTGGTAGTACTGAAAAAGGTGCTTCTGCGCCAACAGAGGGTGGCACCGCTCGATGTAGGATCTGGTGGATAACATCAGCACAGACACGTTGAACATGTTTTTACTCATTTAATTCACAATAAGCACAGTCCCATACAATATTCTGCATTATATTTTTTTGTATGTGTACTCGAGCTGTTGACCTAACTGTATTTTCATACTGAATCCTCTGAAGAGGGAGTCATGATTTTATACAATCAAGCCAAATAAAGCCAAAATATATACAAAACAAAAACACACCTCGACCTGTGGTTTCTGATTTATCATGTTGGCGACCTGTGTTGAAAAGCGTATTTGTTTACATGTAAGGATCAGAGTTGTCCTCAAATATTCACCGTGATCTTCCGACTCCAAAATCAGCATCAATTAAAAAAAAACTGATGAGAAACACCATTAACACCTGGCACTCGAACATTGTAGGAATCTTGGCTTGAATTCAAGAGTGACCCCACAACCCCTTTTACATGGAGGTTTTTCAAAAATATATAAAACTCCCTGAAGGGTGAAAGACCTGATGTAGTATGATGGTAACCAATCGTCCAAACAGCACGGCAGTGAAACACCACAGGGCCCATAATGGATGGTTAATAACAGCATATTAACTGGTGGCTTGTGCACGTTCCTCCTTCTTGTCCTGTTGTTTTAGTCTGTAATCTGACAGTGCTGCTTTTATGGCATCTTCTGCAAGCACTGGAAAAAAAAGGAGTGAGAAATCATGATGATTTTACTAAGAAATAAACAAAGGTGACAGATTATATGTTAATTTCATTGCTTTAAACTTACTAGAGCAATGAAGCTTGACTGGAGGAAGGCAGAGTTCTTTGGCAATGTCTGTGTTCTTGATCTTCAGAGCTTCATCAACCTGCAGGATGACAGCAGACTTATCAGACCCTCAACAACAAAAAAAAAAAACCAGCCTCTTCCTTTTCATCTGTGTTGAGATGCCAACTCACCGACTTCCCCTTCACCCACTCTGTTGCTAGAGAACTGGAGGCGATGGCTGATCCGCAGCCAAACGTCTTAAATCTTGCATCAACAATCTTGCCATTTTCGTCCACCTGGATCTGGAAACATCACGTCGTTAAACACCTCGTTGTACAACAGGAAGGTGACAGTCATGACAGCAGTAATAAGATACGGTCGAATAGTCTTAGGACGACGGCGGATGTTATTGACCTGATTTGTGGTAAAAGATGGATGATTAATAATCAACTGTAACTTTCCATGATGATCTGCAGGACGCTGGACATCCATCACAGCTAGACAAAGTTTGACCGTCACACTAAATGATATAATATTCATGTTTTATAGATTAATTTCAATGTTATCTCCTTTCCTTTCGTGAAGGATGGTCCGGTGTATCCTATTTAGCATAGGATACACCGGACCATCCTTTATTTCCGGTGTATCCTATGCTAAAGGAGATAAGAAAGGAAGCACTGAAGCTCCTTTCCTTAACATTTAGAGAACTCGAACAGCTCTTATCATGGCGGCTACGTAAATACTTCCAGGTCTGTTCACTCAGTTAGGAACCTTCCATCTATCCATTCATTATATGTAACGTTCATCCTCATCAGAGTCACGGTGACTTATGGCGAGAGGCGGGGTACACCCTGGACAAGTCGCCAGCTCATCACAGGGCACATAGAGACACACAACCATTCACATTCACACCTAAGGGCAATTTAGAGTCACTAATTAACCGATTAAGTGGATGTCTTTGGACTGTGGGAGGAAGCTGGAGTACCTGAAGACCTCCACATCAGCCGAGGTTCGAACTAGTAACCTTCTTGCTGTGAGGTGACAGTTCAGTTAGGAACCTTCCTAAGCAAAATAAGACTATTCGACTGACCCACAATAGTACACACAGGTGTTACCAATGATACTAATTAGGGTCCAGTTCCATTCAGTGCAGCCGAGCCTTTCCAGCAAGCCAACATGTACCACCCTGACTCTGACTGACCTAAATAGAACTGAACGGAACTGAACACCTGTGTTTACCCTAACAGTTCATGTGAAAATGGCTGCTCTGAAAAAGGTGAATCCCCTGTTTGTTTTTTTGACCTCTAATTACCTGAAGTTTCATAACATCACCACAGGCTGGGGCACCAACCAGTCCGGTCCCCACATTCTTTGAGTTTTTGTCCAGAGAGCCCACATTTCTTGGGTTTTCATAGTGGTCCACCACCTTGAGAAACATAAATGAGATGTTGTTAAGCTTAAGCAGACAGCTACACCTATAGTGAGACAACACACACGATAAGTAAGTGATAATAAAAACACGGCTAACGTAGATTATGAGTTAACAGTTTAAAAACACATTTACCTTTTCGTGATATGAACAAACAGCAGTGAGCTGAGGGCTGAATAACCTTCTTCCAAATAACAACAGCGAGGACGCTGACTTTCGCACAGTGGCCATGTTGAAAGCGCGATGATGTACGGAAATCGACGAGTGAGCCCGAGTGAAGACGACCACTCTCTGTTGACAATAGTGATGTGTCGCTCGTGAACGAGCCGTTTCAAAGAGCCGGCTCTTTTAAGTGAACGATGGGAGCCGGCTCCGGTACGTGAGCCGTTGAGTGATAGAAGAAAAAGAAGCAGCATTTGGACGCATTTTGAAAATTTTGAAAACACAAAGGCAGAATGCAGATCAGGATCCACAAACAACCTTCACAGACACATGAGAACTGTGCATCCAACAGTCAATAGGTGTCCTTTTAAAAAAGTTTTTATAGGTGTTTCTATCTGCTTTGTGTAGCAGAGTGGTTCTACAAGGGTCTGTAAACGCAATGAAAACAATTGGCGACAGCAATTTATTGATATTACAAAATGTCATTTTTACTTTTGAATACTTTAGTACAAAGGATGTATTGAATATATACATGATATGTGTGTACACAAGTCAAAATAGTGCTAAATTTGGCTGAATTATGAATGAGTCAAATGATCTGACTCCCTAAAAAGAACCGAACTTCCCATCACTAGTTGCCAAACAAGCGACGAAGGAAGCCGATGAAGGAGCGCCAACCAGCGGCTGACAGCAGCCGTTACACGTCGGTGGTATCCAGCTTGACAAGGCTCCACCTCTCACGATGCTCCTCGCTTGTTAGCCGCTTGTTACCAGGCAGACAGCATTTCCAACATGGCAGCGTCAAGCAACGCAGAGCAAACGCAGTTGCAAGACATGGAGGAGGAGGAAGATGCGGGAATGGAGGAGAGAGAGATGGAGTCGGACGGAGAAGAAGAAGGAGAGGAGGAAGAAGAGGGCATGGGAGAAGAAAATTCAGACGACGAAGAGGACGATTCATCGGAGGATGAGAAAGAAAATGAAGCCGAGATCCAACGGCTGGAGGAGCAGGTAATTAGCCAACGTTTAACTGACGTTAGCCGACGAGCTAATGAGAATGAATGGAGGGTAAACACAGTCAGCTACAACAAGTCAACAGCTTTAAAAGTGTGAACACCTCCAGCCTGCTCTGGTTTAATAAAAACTGACAATATAACGTTACTAACGTGAGCTGCTGTTACCTAAAACAATTAAATAAGCGCGTTTGATACGACGTCATTCACATAGCTATCGTGATTAGCTGTCGTGCTAATCTGTGATGCTAATGGCTTTCCTCGTGTCACCCGCGCCTTTTTACACTAATGTTTTGACAAACCTGAATAATATTACAGCTTCCAGTGTAGTTAGACGTAAAGTGCATGAGTCAATAAAGAGTTAATACTGTCCTAACTTTATTTATTGTCACGTTTAAAGTGATAAATCTTGTCTCACAACATAGTTTGCAACGTTACTGCAGCATTACTATGCTACACACAGTTTATTAGCTAAAACTGATAGTACTGCAACAAATCATCTATTTATTTACATATTTATATGTGTATGCATGTGTATAATGTATTAAAGTATTTGTTGAAGTTAAACATATTATAACCTTCATGAAGGTTGAATTTATTAGCCTGCATTAGACCTAATAAATTAGCAATTGAGTACTGTATATATACCTTAAAAACTTTTTGTATTATTTTGTTAGTTAGTTAACATGTTGGATGCAAATGTCATGATTTAATCTGTGTTATGGCCCTCTCATTTATATTAGAAAGCAATATTAGAAACACCTCTCTATATAATGCAGTCCAGTTTAACACTACTGCAAACTACAACTTCAATAGTAAACAGAATAGTTAAATTAATACCTCTCAGACAGTGTCAACAAAAGCTGAAACATTAGAAGCTTTGTAAATGTTGAATTCATGGCAGCGTTGTTGTATTGGATCACATTCGATTGTACAAGTGTACCTATAGAAGTATTGTATTGTTCAACATCTCACCCTCCTTTTGTCTGTGCTTTTTCAGCTGTCAATCAATGCTTTCGACTACAACTGCCACGTGGATCTCATCAAACTACTCAAGCAGGAGGGAGAGCTTTTCCGTCTGCGAAAGGCAAGGCAGAAGATGAGTGAACTTTTCCCGCTCACTGAAGGTTGGTGTATGTCTAATAGCAGTTTTGGGGCTGAGGGGAATCATTTGACAGCAGCTCTGCATTATTTGTAACCACATTTTTGTTGAATCCTGCAGAGATCTGGCTAGACTGGCTCAAAGATGAGATCCGTCTGACTGAGGAGGAGCCGAACCGAGAGAAAGTATATGAACTTTTTGAGAGAGCTGTAAAAGACTATATCTGTGAGTACACCGCACCATCGTCACTTGCTTTGGTTTGACATTCAGTCATTACATGATCCTAACATTTAATTCTGTGTCTTTATACCCAGGTCCAGATATTTGGCTTGAATATGCTCAGTATTCAATTGGTGGGATGGGGTCACCAGGTGGAATAGACAAGGTGAGAGCCATCTTTGAGAGAGCTGTGACAGCTGTGGGGCTTCACATGACCAAGGGACAGACGGTGTGGGAGGCGTACAGAGAGTTTGAGAACGCCATTCTGTCCACAGTGCAGGTTTGTGCCTCCATCACTACAAGAGATTTAATCAGTGCTTAGACGTATGCTCTGTCTTAGTTTCTGTTTGATTACATGTATGTGCAAGAGAGGGATTTATTCTGATATCAGACTGTGCAAGATAGACAGCTGCTGGGTTAAAACATTTCACTGGAGTGCAGGAATAATAGTAATACTTTATCAAAGCATGCTTTTGAGTGATAATCCACTCCCCTAAATTCATTTGATGTAATCTAAATGGACCTTTTCTACATTTTTAAACCATTTTCTGCTTTTTCCTCTCAGCCTCCTCCTGGCAGGATTCCCAGCCGCGAGGAGCAGGAGCTGCTGAACACTCAGCTTGGGCGCATCCACACACTGTTTCGCCGCCAGCTGGCCATCCCCTTAATGGGTGAGAATGACGTCTCTTCTGTCCAGACGGAGTGTAAAACGGGCAGGATTCCTGTTGTGAAGGCCGTATGTCACGGCCCACCTGGGAAAAAAAACTGTGAAACACACCACTTAAAAAGATACCGCTGCCTTCGGGGATTAGTCGAGTGTGGCATGACTGTGATGTGACTTTTGAAATGCAATACAGATTTAGAAAGAGAACACTCCTCAGTTTGTTGCAGGAGGGGTGGAGAGATATTATTTCATTTCATTATATTAATTCTGGCCCAGCTGAATGGAGAGCAGAGGCAGTTTTATAATGCTTGAAACCTTTTCTTATCTGAACTTCTCACTTGGAACAAAGATGATGCAGTATACATTATACACTAACTTTAAATGTACACCTCTCAGTGTTACTCTTTTACATGAATGTGTGCTCATTGTTAACGTTGCTGCTGTGTTGCCTTGTAGACATGGAAGCCACGTATGCGGAGTATGAGGAGTGGTCTGACAGCGGGGTGTCTGAGAACGTTATAAATCAGTACAAAAAGGCTTTGCAGCAGATGGAGAAGTGCAGACTTTTCGAGGAGTCACTGGTACCCGACTTGCATTGATTATCTAACATCCTTTTGACTGTTTTCTTCCTTTATTACTTCAAATAATGTGCATAGTTTTTGCCGTGCATAACATTTGTATGCTGTTTTCTCACTTCAGCTGGCAGCAGAACCTCCTAAGCTGGCAGAGTATCAGACCTACATCGACTTTGAACTAAAAGAGGGCGACCCAGCACGGGTCCAGATAACCTTTGAGCGGACTCTGGCAGAGAACTGCCTGGTACCAGACATGTGGGCAAAATACACCACATATCTTGTGAGTATTGGTCTGTGTTTGGCGTGGTTCTGTGTTTATAGGGTTCCCAGTCAGACTGTTATGTTTGCTGTGTGGAGTTTGGACTAATTTCACATGCCATTACCTCCCAGTCTGACTGCTCTTATTCAGCTCCTCAAACTTGCCAACTCCATCGTCTGCCAGCAAAGGGCTAAACAACTATCACAGTGTTGCACTGAGCTTATCTTGATTAATTACAGCCAGTGATTTCTCCAACAGCTCCTCTTGAAATGGAGGCTTTTAATCGTTTTAACTTTTTAAACACTTGGACTTTCTAACATCAGTAATGAGCGAAAATCTAAGATCTAAGATTTCAGTAATAAATCTTTCAGCTCGTTTAAGACTATTTTAACCAGTTTGTTATGTGTTGTCTCTACAGGATCGTCAGCTGAAGGTCAAAGACTTGGTTCTTTCCACTCATGAACGCGCCGTCAGGAACTGCCCCTGGACGATGGGTCTGTGGAAGAGCTACGTGCTAGCTCTGGAGCGGCATGGAGCTGACCATCAGACCGTCTCAGGTAACAACTAGAGCGCAGCATGAAGCTGTTGAGATGACTCAGTTGCTGTTTTTATCGTGGTCTTATCATGTTGTCTCTTTGTCTTTTCTCACAGATGTTTTTGAAAAGGCGCTGAATGCAGGTTTCATTCAAGCGACGGATTATGTGGAGATTTGGCAGGCGTACCTCGACTACCTGAGGAGGCGTGTGGATTTCAGCAAAGGTGAGAGCAGTTGTTTGTGAAACAGAATTTATCTTTGTGTTTGGAAACTATTGATTTCTTCACCCCCGTGGTGTGTTTCCTTTTCTGCAGAATCGAGTAAAGAATTGGAGGAGTTACGAGGAGCTTTCTCACGATCTCTGGACTACATGAAACAAGATGTTGAAGAAAGTAGGTGGATTTACGACCGACTGAGATTTATTTTTGTTATTCTCGGTTTGGTTTTCATATAATTCACTACCTTGTGTCATTGCAGGGTTTGGTGAAAGTGGAGATCCTTCTTGTATCATAATGCAGATTTGGGCAAGGATAGAGGTATGTTACTATGACGACCATTTTCAAGTTGAACTTCTGTCACATTGTGATTTTAAACTGCTGACCAAATGAGCTTGTCCATTTTAAAGTTAGAAATAGCTCAAGTGAACAGGCACTCTATGATGAATGAAATGACTGTGAATCACTAATACAGGCTCATCGAGATACACGGTGAACATTAAAGGAACAGTTGCTAAACTATGGCAGCACTTTCCTTTACAGAAAACGTGTTTCTACGATAAAAGACAATAATTTATGTGATAATCTTTGTGTTTAAGGAAAACTCACTGCCACACGTGTAACATGGGAACAGTCTGCACAATCCTTGGATATGTGTCACATATTTCTTTCATCCCTTCCAGGCCCACCACTGCAAGAACATGCAAAAAGCCCGAGAACTCTGGGACAGTATCATGACAAAAGGGAACGCCAAATATGCCAACATGTGGCTGGAGTACTATAACCTTGAAAGGTCTGTTAATCCACGTCTGATGCCTCTGTGACTAAACATTCAGCCAGAACTTGTGTATGGTGTGCTTGATGTTTTTACTTTATCCGCAGGTCTTACGGAGATCCAGTTCACTGTCGGAAAGCTCTGCACAGAGCAGTTCAGTGCACCTCAGACTACCCTGAGCACGTGTCTGAAGTCCTGCTCACGTTTGAGAGAGTGGAAGGTGAGTCCACCATGAAACTCAAAGTTAACCTAAAAAATAAAGCCAATTTTCATGAGTTACACTGTCAATTATGTATTTTGTGTCCTCACCCACAGGTTCTCTGGAGGACTGGGACGTGGCGGTGCAGAAGACGGAGACCCGGCTGAACAGGATTAATGAGCAACGCGCAAAGGTAAGAGCACATATCAGTATGGTACTGTGCAGGTGTATCATTTAACTGCTTTTGGCTAACGTTACTGTGTTCCGGCCATCTGCTAGGCGGCTGAGAAAGAAGCCAACCTGGCTCGCCAAGAGGAGGAGAGAGCTGATCAGCGGCGAAAAGCCAAGTCAGAGAAGAAGGCACAGAAGAAGGTCCAGAAGGGAACTCGAACTGGGGAGAAGAGGAAAGCGGAGCAGGATGATTATCATGATGAGTGGAATGACGATGCAGGTAAATAACGATGATGATATGACAAAGCTTTTACATGAAATGACCCTTCAGATACGTGTTTCCTAATGTTCCTAATTTCCCTCCATGACAGATCAAGCTCCTAAAAGGCACAGAGGAAATGGGGACCAAACCACAGAGGAGTACATGGAGACTGAGACGGGACTCTTTGGGAGGAATGCTCCGCCTGGCTTTAAACCTCCTCCACCTGGCGCTAAAAGGGCCCAGCAGGGAGATGAGGCTGCTGCCCAGAGGCAGAACCTCGACAAGCCGGAGCTTCGCAACGACAACAGCAGCGTTTTCATCAGCAACCTGGCATACACGCTGGAGGAGCCAGAAGCAAAGCTCAGGACTCTGTTTGAGACCTGTGGTCCCATCAAACAGATTCGACCTGTCTTCAGCAACAAAGGGAACTTCAAAGGCTACGGCTACGTACAGTTTGAATCCACAGTGTCTGTCCCCGAAGCCCTGAAGCTGGACAGGCGAGAGGTGGAGGGCAGGCCCATGTTTGTGTCGCCGTGTGTGGACAAAAACAAAAATCCAGAGTTTAAGGTAAATATGAAATATGAACATCTGGATGAGTATCTGCAGGTCTCTACAACAGATTTCCTGTTACCTTGAACCTAATTGGGTGATCTATCTCTCCATATGTCACATATCTGGGTCCAGGGTAGTATTAATTTAATTACATCATAAGGAATTATCATTATATATCACTGGGAGGTAAATGTGATCAATAATAGTAAGTCATATTGTCACTACTGGTACATACTTTGGCTGGTGTGACTGTAAAACTAAGACTGTATGTAAAATTGAATTCTGTGTATTAAACTGGCCTTAAAGTCTTGAATTGAAGTGGTGAACCCTTCAGAAGTCCTGACAATGTTACTAACACAAGTGATCACTTCACATTGATGTCCCTGCAGGTGTTTAAGTACAACGCATCCATGGAGAAACAGAAGATCTTCATCTCTGGACTGCCGTTCTCTTGCACTAAAGAGCAACTGGAGGAACTCTGCAAAAGTCACGGCACCCTCAAAGATGTTCGTCTGGTCACGTATCGCTCAGGAAAACCCAAGGTGAGGCTTAAAAACGAGGACAGTGTCCAGATGTTTGGCTAAAAATAGCCAACCTGTTTGAAATGATGAGAGTCACCTTTCAAGGTCACGTTGTGTAGAACCTGTTGTTTATGTTTTAACCCTCTTTTTCTCTCTGCAGGGTCTGGCATATGTTGAGTTTGCAGATGAAGCTCAAGCAGCTCAGGCAGTTCTGAAAATGGACGGCATGGAGGTGGACGGCAACAAAATCTCTGTTGCTATAAGCAACCCGCCTCGCAGGAACATGATGGATAAACCTGGTTCCAACAGGCCCACAACAGACATGATGCCTCGCCAGGTCTTCGGATCGTAAGTTTGGTGACTCATTTCTCTCATGCTCTGAACGCCTGCCATCCTCAGATCTGTACCTGTACAGAAACAAATCTGTTTTTTCTTTTTCCAGGAGAGGACGAGGACGCACCCAGCTCTCATTACTCCCTCGATCTCTGCACCGACAAAGTGGACCTGTAAGCAAAGTGGAGAACGGGAACTCAGCTGAGCCGGTCCCGACAACAGCCAGCGCAGCAGCAGCGAACGCAGCTGGAGAGACGAAACCTTTGTCAAATTCAGACTTTGCCAGGATGCTTCTCAGCAAGTGAGAAGATGAGCGAGAGGATTACGACCGCCTTCACACTGAAAGCCATCTTGTGTCCTTACAAATTAAGTGTTGGTGATTCTTCTGTAATTAGTTACCCGGCCTCCCTTTAATCTTGTTCTCATCATCCGTTCTGAGAGATTGCCTTAATCGCCGAGCTCCTGCCCTCCATCACAAACCCTTTTCAACCAAGATTTATCCCCAGTGTGACAGTGTTTTCCTTTATGGATGCTTGAAGGTGGCCGGCAGGCTTTTTTTTTTCTCTTTTATATAAAAAAAAATGTATCATATTTGTATGTAAATATACTGTATCTAAAATTGTACGCCTCTTGTTGCAAAGTGTCTTCTTTCGTTGTGTAATGTGAAAGGGATCTGAGAGACGTCACATGGGGAGAGTATTTTTTTAAATATTCAAAACAGCCAAACTGGTGAATGTTGTTTAAAAAGGTTGTATACAAAAATGCAAATGTGGTGTATTATAGTCGGTGCGTGTGTGTATGTGTGCGTGTGTACATAAGTTGAATGTGCTGCAGTAATGAAAAGACATTTTTAGGAAACTTTAGGATTTTTGTTGTATTTATTTTGACCTTTTGAGGACACAGCTAACAACACTAGCAATGATTTTTCTGATTGTATAATAGTGGTTTATTTTCCATAATACCATCTCTGAGTTACCATCTGCTGTTAATCGTCAGTAATATGATGCTATGGAGTTAAGACCCCGAGAGGGTCCAGCAAATTAGTATTAGTTCATCAGCTTAATCTTGGCCTGTGGGCCCGTCACACTGCTAACGCTTGATATCAGTTATAGTATTTACAGATCTGCTCTAAGTATACAGTCTCATCACTGTTAATGTGACCCGTCTGTTCAGGGTAGAAACATCAAATGTTGTTTTAGATATCGGTCTGATTTCTGTGCTGTGGACCGAGAGAGGTTAAGAGGGAGATGAAACTGAAGAAATGTGTGTAATTAGCTGCTTTTGTGGCAGTACACACCCCTGAATAATGTGTCTGTGCTTTAGTTTGGTTTATTAAAAGTGTTTCCAACAGTTTGAATCTTTAACTTCACATGAAAACTCATCCGCCAAACAGCCTAGATTGGCAAAAAGTCCACACCACCTACTGTTTCCAGCGTCTCAGATGTCCGAATTGTTTTCTTTGTATTGCTTTTAACCTACATTCTGTTAAATTGGACATTTGGGCTTAAGGAAACTGATGGGCATTTTTCAGATTTCTCAATCTTTGTAGATCAATTGAGAAAGTAATAGTGAGGTAAAGACATACAGTAGTTTAAAGTGTTTAAAGGAGTTAGAATATATCCATAAATGCTAGAAAGTACATGTGGTTGTGTGTACACTGTTCACGTGACTCCTTTATGACGTTACAAACAGAAACCTAAATAGTTTTAGAAACGTGGTTTGGACCTGGTTTTCTTTGTGTTTAGTAGAGTTAATTTCACCCTCTGAGTGGTTCAAGATGAGCCACAATTAGCTGACAACTCTCCAGTGTTCTGGGCTGTTCCTGTCATCTACACGTTGTTTAAGTCTGCAGCTTCTTCTACACGACAGAAGAGAATCTATGCAGTTGTTGCACTTTGTCCCCCCCCCCCCCCCATGTTTGTCCCACTTGTTCAACCTCTTTGTGTACATAATGTTCAATATACTGTTTCAAAGAGGTCACCGTAGTTTGTAATAAATATAAATCTAAGTTTTGGAAACAGATGGAATACAAGCTATATGTAATCGCTCTCACCACAGTGGCCTGATCTCAAAAATATATATCTATCTATAAATGTGTTGAGAAGTCACCTCTGTTTTATGTTCAGTACTAAATGATGGTGTATGTGCATTGCTGTTGTTTTGTATCATTTCTATAGTCAGTGTTTTGAATTTAGTATAATGGCTATTTTCTGTTGAATCACAGTATTTATTTTCTCTGCTTGTTTCATGATCTACCCTTGTGTTTTTGGGTCTTGTAAAACAAACACAAAAAAGAAGTCATGTCATGTATTTTTTCTGGTCTAAAACTCGTTTTAATAAAATCCTGTAAATCATCTTTGATCCCAGTATGACACTCACAGCTTCCTTTGTTCTAAATAAAAGATATAATGAAAGTTAATAGAACACTTTTATTTTAAAATAAATAATCAAAATACATCAAAGTGCTTTACAGTGTTAAGAGACATCAACTTCATCCCAAAGATAAAGAACTAAATATTCACTCACACATTACGCATCTGCAGTGAAAAATCACCGAAGCATCTCAAGTCAAGCGACGTAAAGAAAGCTTTCCTTCCTCCTCACATCACCAGTAGTCAAACTTCAGATTGTTTCCTGACGGGAACTAATTAAAAAGTCGGAATATTACGGCAATTTGGATCCAAACTAAAAGTGGGAGGAAGGTTTCTTGTCGTTGTGCAGGAGAAAGATTCGAAACCTAAACACATCATCCTGCAGTTTTAATGAATTCAGCAGTTAAAGAACCCAAATGTAAGATTATCACGGACTGTTTGCACAGCAGATATTTTGACATCAACTCACAGGTGTTTTAATGATAGCTGCATACCACTTAGGGGAAGTCACCGTCACTGTAACTAAGCTGTCACCTGCAACAAGTCAAAACGTCAGCTGTGCCACCAGTCTATTAAATAGCTTTTAGATGAATCACATCCCTTCCCTGCATGCTATCGTCTCATGCTCCCTTTTTCCTCCCGTCTCCAGCTCAGTTGTGAATCGGGATGGTCTGTTTGCAGTCCAAACAGGCCTGGTCCTGACTGGCTGCTGGCAGCCCCACGGCGTACTCTGTTGTAGAAATCAACAATGTGTCTAATGTCATCTCTGTACATTTGGCTATAAAGCGAATAAAGGGTCGTACATCACCCTCGTTGGCTGTGTCTAAAGCTGCGTAATATTCAGCTCTTTGTTCTTTGCGGATCGTGATGGGTGGGTATCGCGCTTGCATGAGGACGAGGTTCATGAGCAGCCGCGAGGTGCGTCCGTTGCCGTCTATAAATGGGTGCACGTACACCAGTTTGTAGTGGGCGAGTGCGGCGTACTCCACAGGGTGCAGCTGCAGCGCCTCCTCAGAGTTGAGCCACTGAACCAGCTCTTGCATGTGTCTCTGCAGGTCCTGTGGGTGAGGGGGGATGTGGTGACCTACAAACACCTGGCTGGTGCGCAGCCTCCCTCCCTCCACGGGGTCTACGTAGCCGAGAACCCGCCGGTGAATCTCCAGGATGTCACTGACGGTGATGGTTCCCGTTCTGGACAACAATGTGGTGTTGATGTACTTCATGGCTGCATCCACCCCGATGGCCTCGTTCTGCTCCTGCAGGCTCTTCCCAGGGACGGCGTACCGCGTCTCGATGATGTGACGGATCTCAGACAGAGTGAGCGTGCTGCCTTCGATGGCCACCGTGTGGTAGATGTGGTGGTAGTAGGTCTCCTCCATGACCCGGCGGAGTGCAGAGTTGCCTTTAGGAATGGACATAAGCCGGCGAACTTTACTGTCAATGATGCCAAAGTGACGCTGGTCAATCTCTTCCACCAAGGGAAGAGTTCGGTCTCGGCTGACCAGAGCTCTCTCATTACACGGCGAGATGGCCAAGGCTTTGGTGTAGAGGTGGTCTGCCTGGACGACGTCCTTCTCCTCCTCCAGAATGGTCCCCAGCTCTGTTAGGGCATCCACAAAGTCTGGATTCATGCTGAGAGCGTGGACCAGCAGCTTATGAGCCTTCTCCCTCTTCCCAAGTTTCTTCATCTCCAGAGCCTGCAGGAGCGCCGCTTTGGCCTCCAGCTCCATCTCTGCAATCAGAACAGGACAGTATTTAAAATAAATATCCACAAACCATCATGTGGTCCTTATTTATGCTGCACTGCACATGGATCTGATCTTGTCTTTAACATATGGTACTGAGTTGAACTAATTGTTGGTACCTTTGCTCGGTTTGGACCTCTGAGGCAGCAGATCAAGGGCAGTAAAGGGCACAGTGAGGCTGGTGGACTGCACAGCTGGAGGTTGCTGGGAGCTCCCCCACAGCTGGCAGCGGAGCTGAGCCATGCCCTTCAGGGCGGCGCAGCACTGGTTCTGTACCCCCACCAGGGGCATCAGGATGGCCACCAGAGAGCCGAGGAGGACGCACAGCAGCGGGCCCCATCCTCCGAGGACACGGCCACTGGTGTATCGCCACATCGTCACAGCAGCCATGAAGTTTCCAGGTTAGATCCTCCATCCTCTAGTGATACGGTCCTCCATGCATATCCACCCCGGCTAGGAGAGCCGGAAAACGGCCGACAGGAGGGAAAACACGGTCAGCATGACACCCGGGAGTCTCCAACACTGCCCGCTGTGAGCTACAGCTCGTACCGAAGAGCTAAAACTCTGCCGTATGTCTGTGACTCCGAGCTGAAACTACAAAACACCGACACGGTAACACGGCGTCAGTACTGTTGTGTACAAAATACACACATCATCGACTTCCTCGCTCCGTACGTGTGAACATCCTCGAATATAATTGGACAGAGTTTTATTGAAGGGCGGCGCTGATTGGCTGAAAACGCAGCAAAACAACGAATGGTTCGTAGCCGTTTCTGATTGGCTGAATATTTAAGCCCTGACTTTGGACTTACAGGCAGGCTGTCAGCAGCAGAAAGGCATCAAACAGTCATAAATTTGGGTAAAATAGTATGTTTTGTTCAGTCTATCTATCTATCTATCTATCTATCTATCTATCTATCTATCTATCTATCTATCTATCTATCTATCTATCTATCTATCTATCTATCTATTAGTTTCAGTTGACATTTTTTTGACACATAGATGAGCCACACACTTGTTGTTGATGTTTTGTGACCTATAGGTCTAGATAGCTTGCTCTTTCTTTTGTGCATAGTTCATAGGAAGGCTGCAGAAACAGATGCGACACATGATCATCTTTATTGTTGTTGTTGTTTTTTTAACATTACAAAATGTCAGCAATTATATACAAATATATAGAGCAGGGGTGTCAAACATAACACAGCCCGAGGGCCAGGACCGGCCCACCAAAAGGGTCAAATCTGGCCCACTGGTTTTTCTTTTGTGATAAACAAACATTTCCAGCCATATTCTTTTGGTAACAACAGGTGGTACAAATACTTAAATACTTACTTACAAAATCTTTATTTATATAGCATTCTAAGGTGATTTATACAGAATAAAGTAGTATTTTATATTAGAGTTTGTTAGTTGTACAGTAATATTTCATGGCAAAAACCTAAAAAAATATATTTTATATGGCATTCATATGGTATTTTTATGTCAAATGGATTATGGAAAAACTTGTATTGATACAGTAAACCCACACGACTCGGGTCCGCAGCCGCAATCAAAGGCCCTGGGCCGTCGTAATACGTGCGCCGTAGTAACACGCCGTTGTAACATGCTGTCTACGTCACGGTAAAGTCTCACATGTCACCTCAGTCCGAAGCCTACGGCCACTCCACACCCAAGCCCTCATCTCCAGGAGCTGTGAGAGCACTCCTACGTAGGACATCGCTTCAGACACTTCATAAGACTCAGCTTACATAGAGAGAGCCTTCACTGGCGTAAAGGGGACATTTTAATGTTGCTGATTATACAGTATTTGTGACTGTATGTTGAATGGCGGTGCATGTTTAAATGCACCTATTTGTCATGATGATCCTCCTGGTTAAGTTCAGCCTGATCCTCTTCCAACTTCTGCTGTTACTGCAGGTACAGTAAATGCCACACCTGCAAATGATAATGCTCCCCTACATCACTATCTGGCCGCTCAGCTAAATTCATGTTCAAATACAATCCATGTGATATACCTGTTGCACATGAGTGTGTTATAATGACACTACTATACCTAGTATTCAAAGAACACTTTAGAAAAGTGTCACAGATAAGACTATCAGCCAGATGCGTACAAAATAATATCAATTTTGTAGGATCTGAAAGCAAAGTGTGAGATTAGCTGAAATGTGTGCAAGTTTCATGAAAAGATAGTAGGCAAGAACAAATGTGTATGTTTGTAGGACAGGAATTGCTTTAAACATTGTATGGCTCATAAAACTCTGGCACCATCTGGTGGACACTTATTAGACCAGCACGTGATTCCCAGCATTGGGCCAGCATATGGGAGCTACAGTAAATGGGGTGGGTTTGAGGCTCAGTGCGTACACGCCGCTCGCCAATGGAGAGTCATGAAGAGCACGGCTTTGATTCAGCAGGACGTTATGACTGGCACTCAGCAAATTGAGGCGGATTTGATAAAGCTGTAGGAGGAGTTAATTCAAATAGAACCTGAAATTGACATCTCAGTTTGAGCTACTGTGCATGGTGGCCAAGTTTGAGAGCACGTTGACGGGACACGCCCTTCGACGATAGCCTTCACTAAGAGCAACTGCTTGAAAATAGCTTGACAAGATGGAAAACAGTTACTAAGTTTGAAGCTTCTATCTTGAGAAATCGGGTAGGAGGAGTTAATCCAAATAGAAGCCTAAATGATGGCACAGCTTGACATTTGGTCAAACGGGCCGGCTCTTGAGGCCACCCCACGGCCACGCC